>PVKA01036552.1:0-10055 GCA_004027165.1 Ctenomys sociabilis
AGACCTTTGCTGATTGCTTATTAGTTAGGATTTTCTCAAAATTTGTGGGTTGTCTTTTCACTCTTCACAATGTTTTTGATGAGAAGAAACTCCTCAAGAAGAATTGATCCCAGTTGTTGATTCTTTCAGGTGGTTCGCCTCCAAATATATGTTTGTTCATGAACTCTTTACATACCCCTATGTCTTCAAGAGTTCCTCCTACTTTCTCTTCCAGGAGATTGAGTGTTTCTGTGTTAATGTTTAGATCTTTAATCCATTTTAACTTCAGCTTAGTGCATAGTATTAGAACTGGGTCAAGTTTTAGTTTTTGGCATTTAGAAAGCCAAGTTTTCCAGCACCGTTTGTTAAAGAGGAAATCTTTCTTCCAGTGAAGTTGTTTGGCCACTTTGTCGAAGATCAGTTGCATGAGTTTGATTGTAGATGCTTCTGTCTTCTAATCTATTCCATTGATCCTCAGGCCTGTTTTGCTGTCAATACCATGTTGATTTTATAACAGTGGCTTTGTAGTATAATTTCAAGTCAGGAATTGTCATGCCTCCTGCCTTGTCTTTATTGGCCATGATTGCTTTTGTTATTCTAGGTCGTTTGTGGTTCCAAAAAAAAAATTTGAGGAATGATTTCTCTAGGTCTGGGAGGTATGTTGGTGGCAGTTTAATAGGGATTGCATTAAATCTGTACAGCAGTTTTGGGAGTATGCCCATCTTCACGATGTTAGTTCTACCTATCCAGGAGCAGGGAATATCTTTCCATTTTCTGAAATCCTCTATAATCTCTTTTCTTAGGGTGTTGGAATTTTCTGTGAAAAGATCTTTGACTTCCTTGGTTAAGTGAATTCCAAGGTATTTCATTTTCCGCGGTGCTATAGTAAAAAGTATTGATTCTATTGTTTCCCTTTCAGTGTGCTTGTTATCTGTGAAGAGGAATGCTATTGACTTTTGAGTACTGACTTTGTATCCTGCTATGCTACTGAACTTCCCTATCAGTTCTAGTAGTTCCTTGGTGGAATTTTTGGGGTCTTTCAAGACTGCAAATAGTGATTTAACTTCTACTTTACCTATTCTTATTCCCTTTATTTCTCCCTCTTTTCTAATGGCTGTTGCTAAGACTATATTGAATAGGAGGGGTGATAGAGGACATTCTTGTCTTGTACTGATTTAAGAGTAAAAGATTTCAGTTTTTCCCCATTTAGGATTATATTAGCTTTTGGGTTGTCATAGATGGCAAGCTATGGCAGAGTCCATCTATTCCAATTTTCTGTAGAACCTTGAACATGAATGAGTGTTGGACTTTGTCAAAAGCTTTTTCTACATCAATTGAGATGATCATGTGATTTTCATATTTCAGCCTATTAATACAGTGTATTACACTTATACATTTTCAAATATTGAACCATCCTTGCATCCCTGGGATAAATCCAATGTGGTCATTGTGTATGATCTTCTTGATGATTTGCTATATTCTATTTGCTAGGATTTTACTGATCATTTTTGTATCTATGCTGATTAGCCTGTAGTTCTCATTTTTTGATTCTGTCTTTCCCTGGTTTCAGTGTACTACTTGCCTCCAGAAATGATTTTGAGAGGACTGTTTCCTCTTCAATTTCATTGAAGAATTTGTGGAGTGCACAGATTATATCTTCTACAAATTTCTTGTAGAATTCACCTCTGAATTTATCAGGGCCTGGACTTTTCTTTGTCAATAGGCTTTTTATTTGGTATTTAGTTGGCTGTTATCGGCTTATTGAGAGTTCTTATATTTTCTTGGTTCAGTTTTCCTAATTTGTACCTTTTGAGGAACCTGTCCATTTCTTCTGTGTCTTCTATTCTGTGAGCGTAAAGATTCTCAAAGTAACTATTGATAGTCTTCTGAATTTCTACTGGGTCTGTGGTGATTTCACTGTTTTCATTCCTTATTGCATATACTTGAATTTTTTCTTTCCTCTTTTTGATGAGATTGGCTAGAGACTTATCAACTTTATTTAGTCTTTCAAAGCAGCAACTTTTTAATTTGTGGATTCTTTGGACTGTTTTCTTCATCTCAATTGAATTAATTTCTGCTCTAATCTTCATGATTTCTTCCTGTCTTTGTGCTCTGAGTTTTGTTTGCTCTTCTTTTTCTAGATGTTGGAGGTGCAACACTAGGTGTTTATTTGTTCCCATTCTGTTTTCCTAATGTGTGAGTTCATAGCTATGATTTTCCCTCTAAGAACTGCTTTCATCGCATCCCATAAATTCCAGTAATTGTGCTTGAATTTTCATTGAACTGTAGTTATTGTTAAATTTCTTGTTTAATTTCTTCTGTGACACATTGATTGCTGAGTAGGGTGTTGTTCAGTTTCCTTGAATTTAGTGGGGTTTTCTGGTTTCTTTTGTCATTTAGTTCCAGTTTAATTGCACTGTGGTCAGGTAATATGCAAGGGATAATTTATATTTTCTTGCATATACTTACGCAGCACCTCTGGAGTATTATGTGATCTATCTTGGAAAATGACCCATGTGCAGCTGAAAAAAATGTGTGTTCATCTGTGGTTGGGTGGAACACTCTGCATATGTCCACCAGGTCCATTTCTTCCAAGCTCTGGTTCAGTTATGCTATTTCCTTGCTAATTTCTGGTTGATCTATCTTTTTGAGATAAGGGGGTGTTAAGGTCTCCTGTTAAGATTGTGGTCTTAGATGTGAAGTTTTTCATGTCCCTTAAGATTTGTCTTACATAGTTGGGTGCTCCTGTATTTGGTGCATAGATATTTATGAGTGTTACCTCTTGCTCTTGAATTTTTTCTCTGACCAATATATAGTGACCTTCTTTGTGTCATTTGATCCTTCTTGATTTGAAGTTGAGACTGTCTGAGAACAGAATTGCTACTCCTGCTTTTTTCTGAGGTGCTTTGGACATGTAGTATTGTTTTCCATCTTTTGACTTTGAGCCTATGAATGTCCTTTTGAGTTAAGTGTGTTTCTTGTATACAGCATATTGTTGACTTTTGTTTTCTAATCCAATGTGCCAGTCTATTTCTCTTAATTGGAGAATTGAGTCCATATACATTGATGGGTATAATTGAAATGTGCTGAATTATGTTTGCCATGATATTTACCTGCATTGTTTACTCCTTTGTATCCTGTGTTTAATATTCTGTCCTGTTTAGTGGTTTCCTTCCATTTGCATTCATGGAGTTCTGGTCATTGTAGTCTCTCTGTACAACATCTTTCAGGGGCCCATGAAAGGATGGCTTTGTCATCATGAAATTCTTTAGTTGTTGTTTGTAGTGCAAGTATTTCACTTCCCCATCAAACTTGAAAGAGAGTTTTACAGGGTATAGTAGTCTGGGCTGGAATTTGTTTTCATGTAGGACTTGAAGAACCGAGCTCCATGCTCTCCTCACCTTCATGGTTTGTGTAGAGAAGTCGGCTGTAATTCTGATGGGTTTTCATTTGAACATGATCTGCTTCTTCTCTCTAGCAGCTTTCAGTATATTATTCTTGTATTGGATTTTTGGAATCCTGACTATTGTATGTCTCGGTGTGTTTTTACTCAGGTTGAAGTTATTTGGTGTTCTGTATGCTTCAGTTACCTGAATGTTGAATTGTTTCCTCATATTTGGGGGTTTTCTGCAGTTACTTTACCCCAAATTCTTTTTATGTTATTTGTATTGACTCCTTCATTCTCATTGATACCAATTAATCCCAAATTGTTCATCCTGGCATCATCTTGCAGGTGATGGATTACTTTTTGCTGCATTCCTGTTGTTTTTAAGAGATCCTTTCTCCCCTTTTCACTAGCTGCCCCAGCATCTTCTAGATCTGAAAGTCTGTCTTTGCTTTCACTCAAATGGTTTTATAGACTTGTGATTGATATTTTTGGTTCTTCTCTATCTCTTTGACTCTGTTTCATGCACTCTATTTCTTTTCTTTAATGCTCATTCAAATAATCCGTCATATTTCTGATGTCCTCAATTTTTTTATCCATATCTTCTCTAGAGGTGGTTATTAATTCTTTTTCTGCAGAGTTTCTTCTAAGTTGGGTTTCCTCTGTATATTTCCAGACTTGTTTCTGTATTTCAGATGGTGTGATTTCAAAGAATTCTTTCTATTCAAAGAATTCTTTTTTTATTTCAGAAATTATTTCTGCTTTGAGTTCCTCATGACTTTTCTGTTGTTTCTTTGCTTCAGATGCTGTTAATTCATACGTTTCAGCTGGAATAGTGTTCTCTGCATTTGTTCTCGGTGAGCATTGGCTTTGCCCCTGATTTTTCTGGATTTGATTCTTTATTTCACATGCTATGTATTCTGACATTTCTTTTTTATTTGAGGAATAAATTCTTGTCCTATTTCCTCTATACCTTTCTTCTCTTGTTCCTTTGCTTCCATTTCTGTTGATTCATTCATTTCAGCTGAGCTAGTGTCCTCTGCACTTACTGGTGGACTCGAGACCTGAGATTGTGTTTTTCTCCTTGTCCTTGTCATTTTGTATAGCACTGATCTCTGACTTTTGGTGTAGAGCTTTGGTTCAGCCATAACCTTTGCATGTAATGAGATTCGGGTGCCAGTGTATTAAGTTTGGGATTATCCAGGTGTGCTTGTCCTGGATCTAGTTGTTGTGTTCAGTTTCTTTTTGTTTCAGCTCCTGTGGTTCCCCTTTGCTGGTTCCCTGGTCAAATGAGCACAAACCGTACCAGGATGCAGAACGAGTAGTGTAAATTCCCACTATCTTGGCTGGCTTTGTGGTGAGGAAAGTTGCTGGAGTTGGCCGTCCTGTCTCAGGCAGGTTCTCTCTCTAGGTGGCCTGACCTGGGCTTTGGTGGGTCTGCTTTCCACTCACCAATCTTTGATGCCCAGAGATTCGGTGAAATTCCCACTCGCTCAGTAGCTTTAGGGCAGGGCATCTGGGGAGTTGCTCTTGAGTGGGCCCTGAGGTTTCAGGCTGGTCACTGGCTTGGAGAGCTTGGGGGGCAGGGATCCAGGTTGCATGCGTAGGAAGAAGCAAATGCTCTCCCTCAGACTCTCCACACACTCACTGATCTGGGAAGCCTGGTGAGTCGTGCAAATTCCTATTCACTGGGAGGGCTTGGGGTGTGATTCAGGAGGCTGCCGGAGTCAGCTGCTGTCTTAAGCCAGTCTCTCTGGCTGGGCAGGAGTGGACAGGATCCAGGAGGCTGCAGGAGTCGACCCCACTGTCTCAGGCTGGTCTCTCTGGCTACGCGGGCGTGGGCAGGATCGAGCAACCATAACATCTTAATAGTCATTATGGCACAAACATGACATCATAATACCCATTATGTGGTAAACAATGACATCCAAATACACATAATGATGAAAATGTGATATATAAACCAATTTTGAGGAAACCATGAGATCCTAATGCCAACTATGATTCAAACATGTCATCATATTGCCCTTTCTGGGGTAAACATGACATCGTAATGCCCATTATAATGCAAATGTGATATTTCAATGCTCATTTTGGGGTTAAAATGACATCTTAATGCTCATTATAATGAACACATTACAACATAATAATCCATATGAGGTAACCACTGCAACCTAATATCCATTATACAAAAACTTTATATCATAATACTCATAATGAGGTAAACTTTAAATCCTAATACCCATTATGAGGATACCAAGACAACTCAATACCCATTGTAACATAAACCTCACACCATAAACCCATTTTCACCAATGGGTTTCACAGACCACTGAAAGATGATCTAGAGAGATACCAAAAGGGTCAGAACTCCACCAACAAGAACAGAAGAAACCCATCAAATAGGGCAAACAATTAAACACAGGAGAAAAAGCACTAAACAATAGCAGGTAAATAACATGCCAATTGTAAGTCAACACATCTCAAATATAAACATCAGTGTAAATGGACTCAATTCACCAATTAAGAAAAGTAGACTGGCACAGTGGATTAGGGAACAAATGCAACAATATGCTGTATATAAGAAACAAACTCAAATCAAAAAGAAATTCATAGACTGAAAAGTAAAGGATGGAATGTGATACTACACAACCCAGCACATCAGAAAAAATCAGGGGAAGTAATCCTGTTCACAGACAGTCTCAATTTCAAACCAAGAATGATCAAACAAAATAAAGAAGGCCACTATGTTACTGGTAAGTTCAAAATTTCAAGAGGAAGAGGTGACACTCATAAATATGTAAGACCAAACACAGGATCATCCAACTATATAAGACAAATCTTAGTGGATATGAAAAATCTAATACCCAGTAGCATAATCTTACCAGGAGAACCTAACACACCTTTATCTTAAAATAATACGTCATGCAGACAGAAAATTATCAAACAAGTAGCAGAACTGAACCAGACCTCGCAAGAAATGGACTTAGTGGATATATAAAAAGTGTTGAACACAACCATAAAAGAACACACATTTTTTAGTTGCACATACATCGTTTTATAAATAGATCACATAATACTACATAGGTCATGCTTAAGTTGTATGCAAGAAAACAGAAATTATCCCTTGCATAGTATCTGACTACAAAACAATGAAACTGGAAATAAATGACAAAAGAAACCAGAAAAATCCCCTAAATACATGGAAAATAAACAACACCCTTTTTGCCAACCAATGGGTTAGAGATAAAATTAAAAAAGAAATTGAACAATATCCTAAGTTCAATGAAAATTCAAGTAAAAGATTAGCAAAAAAAAGTTGCAGAACTGAATAAAAGCTTGAGAAATATGGATTCAGTGGACATATACAGAGTGTTCCACACAAACACAGCAGGATACACATTTTTTTCAGCAGCACATGGGTCATTTTCTAAAATAGACCACATACTGGTCCATAGCTCATGATTAAGTATACACAAGTAAACAGAAATTATCCCATGCATATTATCTGACCACAGTGTAATGAAACTGGAAATAATCAACAAAAGAAACTAGAAAACCCACCTAAATACATGGAAATTCAACAACAACCTACTTAGCAATCAATGGGTCAAAAATGAAATTAAACAAGAAATTCAACAGTATCTACAATTCAATGAAAATTCAACCACAATTTATTATAATACATGGGATGGGATGTGATGAAAGCAATTTTCAGAGGGAAATACATAGCTGTGAACTCACGTATTAGGAAAACAGAATGGGAACAAGTAAACACCCTAATGCTATACCTCCAACAACTACAAAAGGAAGAGCAAACCAAACCCAGAGCCCAAAGATGGGAAGATATCATAAAATTAGAGCAGAAATAAATTCAATAGAGATGAAGAAAAGTTTGAAGATTTAACGAATCAAGAGGCTGGTTCCTTGAAAGATTAAATAAAATGGATAAATCACTAGCTAATCTCATCAAAAAGAGGAAAGAAACAATTCATATACAAGCAATAAGTAAGAAAAAGAGAGTAATAACCACAGACCGAGAGGAAATACAGAAGATTATCAATAGCTACTTTGAGAATATTTACTCACATAGAATACAAGACACAGATTAAATGGCAATATTCCTAGAAAGGCACAAATTACCAAAACTGAATCAAAAAGATATAACCACTCTCAATAGCCCAATAACAACCAATGAAATACAAGACATAACAAACCCACAGACAAAGAAAAGTATAGTTTCCAAAGTATTCACAAGAAATTTATGGAAGATATATACCCTATCTTCCTCAGATTCTTCAATGAAATTGAAAAGGAAGCAATCCTCCCAAAATGACACCTTGAAATTGATAATGATGCCAAAACCAGGGAAAGATGCAAGTAAAAATGAGGACTACAGGCCAATCTCCCTCATGAACTT
Source organism: Ctenomys sociabilis (assembly GCA_004027165.1). NCBI lineage: Eukaryota > Metazoa > Chordata > Mammalia > Rodentia > Ctenomyidae > Ctenomys > Ctenomys sociabilis. The sequence goes on from PVKA01036552.1 coordinate 7,785, forward strand.
AGATGCAAAAATCCTCAATAATAAGCTAGCAGATAGAATACAGCAAATCATCAAAAAGACTATATACCATGACCAGGCAGGATTCATCACAGGGATGCAAGGATGGTTCTATATTCAAAAATCTATAAATCTAATATAGTATAATAATAAAGTGAAAACTAAAAACCACATGATCCTCTCAATCGATGCAGAAAAGGCTTTTGACAAAGTCCAACACTCATTCATGTTCAAAATTCTACAGAAAACTGGAGTAGAAGGCCTCTTTTTAAATCTGATAAAAGCCATCTATGACAAGCCAATGGCTAATATTATTCAAAATGGAGAAAAGATGAAATCTTTCACTCTCAGATCGGGTACAAGCCAAGGATATCCTGTATCATCCCTCCTATTCAATATAGTTCTGGAATCATTAGCTAGAGCCATTAGAGAAGAGGGAGAAATAAAAGGAATCAGAATAGGTAAATAAGAAGTTAAATTATCATTTTTTGCAGATGAAACGATATTTTACTTTTCTTGGGGAAGACCCAAGAAACTTCACCAAGAAGCTACTAGAATTGATACACAAATTCAGTGGCATAGCAGGATACAAAGTAAATACCCAAGGGTCAATAGCATTCTTCTAGACTGATAACAAATACACTAAGAGGAAAATTAGAGAAACAATGCCATTTACAATAGCACTGAGGAAAACAAAATACCTTTGAATTCATCTAACTAATGAAATTAAAGATCTTTTCACAGAAAATTACTGTACTCTGTAAAATGAGATCGTAGAGTATTTCAGAAAACGGAAATATATTCCCTTTCCTGGATAGGAAGAACTAACATTGTGAAGATCGTCATACTCTCAAAATTGCTGTATAGATTTAATGCAATTCCAATCAAACTACCACCAACATATCTCACAGAACTAGGGAAATCATTCCTAAAATTTATTTGGAACTTGAAAAGGCCTGGAATACAAAGGCAATCGTGAATGACAAAGACAAAGCAGGAGGCATTACAATCTGTGATTTGAAATACACTACTGTAAATATCAGCATGGTGCTGCCAACAAAATAGACATGACGATCAGTGGAAAAGTTTAGCTGAAGCTTCTACAAATACACTCTGCCACCTTATTTTTGACAGAAGGGCCAAATATATGCACTGGAAGAAAGATAGCCTCTTTCACAAATGTTGCTAGAAAAACTGGCTCTGGACATGTCGAAAATTAAACTTGAACTATATCTATCACTATGCACTAAGCTAGAGTGAAAATGGAGTAAATATCTAAAAATTAAAAGAGAAACACTAAATCTCTGAGAACTCAAAGGAGGAGGAACTCTTGAAGACATGGGGTAGGCAAAGAGTTCATGAACAAAAAGTTATTCGCACCAGTAACACTTGAAAGAATTAAATACTGGAACCTCCACTTATTGAGAAGATTTTGCACATCAAGAAAAATTACGAACAAAGTGAAAATGCAACCCACACATTTGGAAAAAATCTGGAAAAGTAAATATTCAGACAAAGATCTACCCTCTAGAATTTATAAAGAACTAAAACACATTACAGCCCCAAAATTTAAAGACCCATTCCAGAAATGGGCATCCAAGATAAACACAGACTTCTCAGAGCATGAAATTAAAAAGCAAATAAATATATGAAAAAAATTTCCACATCACTAGCTATCCCTAATATGCAAATAAAAACAACACTGAGATATCATCTCACCCCAGAAAGAATGGCTATCATAAAGAAATCAACCGACAACAAATGTTGGAGAGGCTGTAAGGAAAAACGAATCCTTCTCCACTGCCGGTGTGAATGTAGACTGGTGCAACCATTGTGGAAATCAATGTGTAGACTCCTTAAAAAGTTAGGACTTGCAATCCTATTCAAACCAGCTATTCCCTTACTGGGAATATTCCCAGAAGATCTGCAAACATATCATAGTGATATATGTGTATGTATGTTTATAGCAGCACAATTTGTGACAACCAAATCTTGGAACCAATCAACATGCTGATCACCTGAAGAATGGGTGAAAAAATGTGTTATTTTTATACAATGGAGTTGCATCCATGTATAAGTGGATGACAGTTGAAGGTATACTTATAAGTGAAATAAACCAGAAACACGTGTAAATAGTGTATAGTATCCTTAGTATAAGAATTCAAAAGAAGAAATACAAATAGAAATTTACAACACACTTAAAAGGAAAGCAAGAACTTGAAGACTAGACAATGAAGACAGAGCAAGGAGAAGAGCTAGGATACACGACAGAGG
>PVKA01036552.1:10155-21805 GCA_004027165.1 Ctenomys sociabilis
TATATATATATATATATATATATATATATATATATATATATATATATATATATATATATATATATATATATATATGTTGATACCTGTGCACTAAGCAACTGCATTGAAGAAGGCAATTTGTAATAGTAGGTTTATGTTTAGAGTGCCTGTCATTCTGGTCTTCTGAATATATGCTTCTCATGGCATACTAGTTGTTGCCAAGCTATGTCTCAGGCAGATGTTTGTTTACAAAGGAGGGGGGTGGTGAATGAAAGCAGGAAAGAAGAAAATGAACCTTGTGGGACTGTTCTGCTGCAGTGCTTTATATGGTTAGATTTCTAAATATGTGTGAACAGCATATATAATTGTTTATCCCTGTTTTTAAAATATATATAATTTTTTACATTATATTTTGTAGGGAATTAAAGTTTAACATATCAATACTTCATGAAAATACCTGTTCCTTGTTAAGCTGAAGATGTATGCTATTAAGACAGATAGTGAGGTTAAGCTCCACAGGCTAGGTTGTATGGTAATAACAATAAGCATCTCTTCTGAAGGGTTAACAACCTAAGTTTCCAGATGAAAAATTAGAGAAAAAGGAGGAATGCAAGGACAGCCAACATTTTGGCCCTAGCCTTTCAAGGTCAATTAAGACTCATGACTTGTGAGTAACATCATGATTCTCAGTTATGCCCCAAATTTTCTGATCAAGGAGATTATGGGCAAAAAAAGAAAGTGATCAATGATGTAGATTGTACTTAAGGAGAGTCAGATGTAGAGAAAACATTCCCTCAGGCTTTCACAGACAGCAAATTGGTCAAGGAATGGCTGTGACTCATCCACATGGCTGACACAGACAAACGGTCTATAAACTTCTGTACAGCGTCTCAGGATAAATCTTGAGGGAATTTGACTGAACTTAATCACATACAAAAGCTACAATTCTTGTTACATAGGTCTTGTTTTTTCTTGGTCTTAACCATCCAGTAGAAAAGCATAAAACTGAAGTATAAGAAGTAATGCCGTATTATTATGCTGCGCTGTAAAAAACTCAAGTCAACAACTTCTGACATTGCCAGACACACAGAAATCCCTATACTATTATGGACTACTGGACTACTTTGGCATAGATTGCTGAACTCACACACCTATGATATTTAATTAACAAGCCTTTAAAAAGGGATAAAAATGAATGACCATTTTGTATTTCTATATTCAAAATAGTTAAGATAGCTATACAGCTACATTCTCTTAGTTCAATGAATAGAGGGATCTATTCTAATAGTGTTTGTAAATAGAATATCATGTCTGCATCTTGTGAACAAATAAACACTAAGAAAACAATATGCAATGTATTAATTATTGAAACTGTCCTATTAATTGGATTTGAAACTGTCTCATTGCTATTTGTTTTTCAATAAAATTATGGGAAAAAAAAGTCCTTGTTCTTATCATTTTCAGCAGTGAGAATTCATTAACATTTGGTGACCTACAGAGTGCTTTTTTATGAGATGGGCAAATGGAATGTAATTGTGTAAATATTAAAAGTCCCATGTGGTTCATAGTTGGGCTTTTTGAAGGTCTTTGGCTATAAAAGTATTATCATTATTAGTGGATTTATCTATTAATGAGTTCATAGCTGCATGTGCTCTTCAGAAGTAGGGCTCTTTGGAGGAAGGATAACTTAAGATGGAGGTACGTCCTCAGTCTCTCTCTCTCTCTCTCTCTCTCTCTCTCCTCTCCCTCTCTCTCTTTCTCCCTCTCTCCTCTCACTTTCTCCTTCTCTCTTATCTCTTTCTTTCTCTTTGTCTCTCCTTCCCTCACTGTCTCACTTTCTCTCTGTCTGTATCTCTCTGACTGTCTCTCTCTGTCTCTGTCTCTCATTTGTATTACAGCATTTTCTGCAATGTCCTTTTCACCTTGAAGAAAGTTATCATGGAGTGAAGCCTCCAAAACTCTGGATAAAATAAACCACTATGTCTAAAGTTTAAGTTATTGGGCATCATGTCTCAGTGATGGGAAAATTAATACAAGAATTTAAAAGGTATAATAATTTTTAATTTTTATAATGTCAACAGTTTGATTAACAGTTTGATAGTATGCCTCGCTGTATATTGACTCTATTGAGCTAAAAGTTTATTATAGCCACTTTAATAAGTTTAGAAAGCAATATGTGTGACTGCAGGTATTCAAATGAGATGTTTTTCTGTGATACACAACTCGCAAGCATCAGCACACTATTTTTCTATGCTTATGAGGAAACAGACTGGTTGAAAGTTATAATTATATAACAACAAAAAACAAAGAGAAAGAAACAGAAAAAATTTTAAGAAGAAAATTATACTAAAATGGGCAGTTGATGTTATCGCAAGTGTGTTGATAAAATGAAATGCAAATTTATATTCAAGATAATTAAGGTTTTCAAATGAAAAACACCATAAATAACTTCAAAAAGTAATATTTATTCCATAATTAAACAAACAATTTAACAACAAATTATAGGAAAATATTTTTCTCTTCATTGCTAAATTCAGTGATCTTAATTTTCCTTTGTCTTTTATAAGAGAAAAAATAGAGACCATTCTGGACCCAACCCAGGCCTGGCATGTGAGTGAGAACTTCTGGCAAGCTCTCAGGCCCCCTCCAGACCCAGCGCAAGCCCAGGCACAGCAAGTGTGTGTGAGAGATTCTGTGCTCCTTATGTCTTCTGGACAACTAAGGACCCACCTGCAGACCATCATGTGAGTAAGACCTTCAGCCTTGCTCTAGGTAACCCTCCAAACACAGCCCAGGCCTGGCATACAGGACTGTGGAGAAACACTGCAGCTGAAGTCCTTGCAGTGAGTCTAGGAGCCAGAACCACAGAGCCAATCCAGGAGAAAATCATGTTGCCAAAGGGGCACAACAGGTTCATTTCCAAGGGCTGAAGGAAGAAGCTCAGCAGAGCTGCAGGACCCAAGACAGGCTCAACTGGATGAATTCAAACTTTTTAGATCTGCACTCAAATTTCAGTAAGTGCTAAGATTATAACTGCAGGAAAGCTCTTCACCAAAGATCAGAAGACAGTGCTATATAAAATGACAAAGAAAAGGAGCAAAATGCAATCTCAGGCACTGAGCCACACAGAACAAGTGCAGAAGACAATAACACAGAAGAAATCAGGAAATACACAGTTGAATTGTCTGAATTAATAACCTCTGAAGTAAAGAAACAACTGCAGAAATGTATAGAGAATTTAGACCATAAATAACATCTGAAATAAAAAAGAAATCTGTAAATTAATAGTGTTCGATGTAAAGCATAAAATGAAGAAACAAATAGAGGAAGTCAGATCAGAAATAATGTATGAAGTAAAAAAATAAAGGATAACTATAATGAAAGAATTAATAACTGCTTCTCAAGAAGACACTGATAAAAAGGAGATGAGATTAGAAAAGCGCTAGAAACCTTCAATGAACAATATAGAAAAGATACAGATCACATGAAGCAGAGTCAAAGAGATACAGAGGAAATTAAAATCTCAGTAACAAGCTTACCCAAGCATTTGAGTGAAAGTGAACATAGAGTTTCAGATCTTGAAGATGACATCACAGCTAGTGAAAAGCTAAGGAAAGGCCTCTTAAAAACAACTAGGATGCAAGAAAAAATAATTCATTACCCGCATGATGGTGCAAAGATGAACAACTTGAGCTTAGGGAATCAATGAGAAAGGAGTTGGTACAAATGATATAAAAAGAATATTGACATCATTAATAGCAGAAAACTTTGCAAATATGGGGAAACAATCTGATATTCAGGTTACTGATGCATACAGCATTCCAGACAACATCAACCCAATTAAAACCACACTGAGACACAAAATAGTCAAGATCCAAGAACAATATATTGAAAGCCGCTAGAGAGAAGAAATAGATCACATTTAAAGGAAAACCCATCAGCATAACTGCAGACTTCTCTTCACAAGCCATGAGGTCAAGAAGAGTATGGAGCAGAGTACTTCAAGTCCTCTATGAAAATAAATTCCAGCCCAGCCTACTATACCCTAAAAACCTCTCAAGTTTGATGGAGATCCATGAAAAAGAACAATGAAAAAAATCATGATGACAAAGCTAACCCTACACAAGCTACTAAAAGATTTTCTAGAGATGGACCAAAATGATCAGAACTCCATGAATGAGACCAGAATGAAATCACTAAATATATCAAACAATTAAACACAGGACAAAAAGGAACAAAAAAACTCAATTTGCCAATTAAAAGAAATAAACTGGCACTGTGGATTAAGAAACAAAATCTGAAAATATGCTAAATGCAAGAAATACACTTAATTCATGAAGAAATTCATAAGCTGAAATTCAAAGGATGGAAAACAATACTACACCACACCGCACCTCAGCAAAAAGCAGGGGGCAGCAATCTTGTTCTCAGACAGTCTACATTTCAAACCAGGAATGATCAAACACAATAAAGAAGGTGACTGTGTACTGTTTAGGGGAAAAATTCAAGAGGAAGAGGTAACACTCATAAATATGTAAGCACCAAACACAGAAAAATCTTAATGTGCATGAAAAATCTAATATCCAATACTAGAATCATAACAGGAGACCTTAACAAACCCTGATCCCAAAAAGATAGGTCAACCAGGCAAAAAATTAGCAAAGAAGTATCAGTACTGACTCAGAGCTTGGAACAAATGGACTTAGTTGACATATAGTGTTCCAACCACCCAGAGCTGAATACATATTTTTTTCTGCTGTACATAGTTCATTTTCTAAAATAGACCACATACTAGTCCATAGACCATGCTTAAGCATATGCAAGAAAACAGAAATTATACCATGCATATTATCTGAGCACAGTGCAATGCAAGTGGGAACAAACAAAAGAAATCAGAAAAAAAAACTACAAATACATAGAAATTAAACAACACTACTCAGCAGCCAGTGGGTCTCAGAGGAAATTAAACAAGAAATTCAACAATATCTACAATTCAATAAAAATTGAAGATCAACTTATTGGAATTCATGGAACATGATGAAAGCAATTCTCAGAAGAAAATTTATACCTGTGAACTCACACATTAAGAAAACAGAATGGGAAAGCATAAACACCATAATGTTATACCTCCAACATGTGCAAACAAACACAAAGCCCAAACATGGGAAGAAATCACAAGGATTAGAGCAGAAACTAATTCAGTCGAGATGAAGACAACAGTTCAAAGAATAAGCGAATCAAAAAGCTTGTGCTTTGAAAGATTAAACGAAATCGATGAGCCCCTACATAACCTCATCAAAAATAGGAAAGAAAAAATTCAAATACAAGCAATGAACAATGAAAAGGGTATAATTACCACAGACCCAGTGAAAATTCAGATCATTATCAAGAGCTACTTTGAGAGTCTTTACTCTCACATATTAGAAGACCCAAAAATAACGAACAGATTCCTGGAAAGCTACAAATAAGCAGAACTGAATCAAGAACATATAGCAACTCTCAATAACCCAATAACAGCCAATGAAATATAAAATGTAATTAAAAACCTACTGACAAAGAAAAGTCCAGCTCCTGATGGATTCACTGTTGAATTATATAAGAAATTGACAGAACACATAATTCCTGTACTCCTCAGACTCTTCAATGAAATTGAAAAGGAAGCAATCCTCCAAAAATCATTCCTGGAGGCAAGAATTATACTGATACAAAAACAGGGGAAAGACATAACTAAAAAGAGAACTACAGGCCAATCTCCCTCATGAATGTAGATGAAAAAATCCTCGATAAAATCGTGCCAAATAGAATACAGCAAATCATTAAGAAGATTAAACACCATGATCATGTAGGAATCATCCCAGGGATGCAAGCATTTTTCAATATACACAAATCTATAAATGTAATAAACTATATCAATAGAGTCAAATCTAAAAATCCTATCATCTTCTCAATAGATCCAGGAAAGACTTTTGACAAAGTCCAACACTCATTCATGTTCAAAGTCCAACAGAAAATTGGAATCAATATCCTCCACTGCAATCTGATAAAAGCCATCTATGAAAACCTAACAGCTAACATAATTCTAAATGGAGAAAACCTGAAATCTTTTACTCTCACATTTGGTACAAGACAAGGATGTCCTCTATCACCACTCCTACTCAATATAGTTCTGGAATCCTTCACTAGAGCCATTACATGGGAGAGATAAATAAAGGGAATAAGAATAGGTAAAGAAGTTAAACTATCATTTGTAGATGACAAGATACTTTACTTGGAAGACCCAAAAAACTCCACAAGAAGCTACTAGAATTAACACACAAATTTAGTAGCATAGTAGGATGCAAAGTCAATACTCAAGAAAAGTTCAATGGAATGAATATTTTGCTTAGCTACAGATTTTTTCTTTCACAAATAAATTTAACCTTATGTTAATTTTTATCTCTATTAATTGGCAAATATGGTAAAGGTCATTGTAAATATTGCTTTCAACAAAAATGCTTTAGCTGTTTAGTTACTGTGTGAAGTCAAAAGTTATTGAATGAGAGATTAACTCTTGATAACACATGATAGATTTTGACTTCCCTAAGACCAAGAATATAAATGATTTCATCTTTTATGCAGAATCCCTAGAATCTATGTTAATAGTTGTTATGGGAGACAAGACCTTTATGAAACTTGACTTCTGTAAGGTATCTATACCTCTACCTCTTCATTCTCCCAATGAAAAGTCAATTTTCTTTCAAAAGGAAAATTCTAAGAAGTCTGAGGACTCCTGAAAACAATAAAATTAACTGTGTGCTTCTACCCTGTAGATCTGCTGTACTCCTGAACCTTACCCTAAAGTGAAACCTAAAAGTTCTTTGAATCTTATAACTATAAATTTGTTGCACAAAGAAACAATAAGCTATGTTAAGTGTATCACATTAACTCTATATTAATAAACTTATTCTTACTATTCAAAAACTGTAAACTCTTTGTTGTCATTATATGTTAATATGAAATTAGATTTATATACTCTTAATTTGAAAACAGTGAAGTTCACTACTTCTGAACAATGTTTGTGCAGCATATGTAGAAACAATATTTGTAAATCCTTCCACAAAAACTGGCTTGGGAGGGACAACCCCCTCGGGCAGGCCTCCTGTCCCTCTCTCAGATAGGAGTTTTCTTTCCCTCAGTAAACATGTTCTCATTAAAAAAAAAATTTAAAAAACCTGGTTTGGTACTAGTCTGTGTCCTTCAAGGTTCCAGCTTTACATGTGATAGTGAAAGTGTTTTCATGGCAGGTCAAATACCTTAGGAAATTTGTAGAAAGGCTAGAAAGACTGGTGTTTGATCTCAGCAGCACATGCCATGCCGGGTTCTCCCCAGGGCATGGTGAGCCAGCCACCGATACTGGGCATGGTGGTGCATGGCTGTAATCCCGGCAGTGGGGAAGCTGAAAACAAGAGGATCACTAGAAATCTGGACAGTGTAATGAGACCTTGTACCAAATACATTTGAAGAAAGGGGAAAAAAAAAACAATTTGTGGGACACTGAGGAAAGAGAAATTCATTCATATTTAGAGGACCTGTAGAAAAATCTACTGTATATTACTTTCTTGGCTTTATTTTCTTAATCTCTGAATGAACAAATAATAAATGTAATTAAAAAGACATATGGGATTTGAAACATAAATGAAAATGAAATCCTGGGCTACTAGGCGACTTCCTGACAGAAGTGATTTGAACATGGTTTACTATTTGTGTAGGAAATCTTGCTTGTATTAATTAAATCCTTATACACATAAACCAATTTAGCAAGTAATACTTAAATGTGATGAGATAAGAAACATGATTTAGGGTATTTTTGGAGGGTTTTTATTATTTTTCAGCTTTTTAGAAAAAATTCTAAAATATTAAATAAAGCAGTGATTTGGTACTTCACTAAAGTATCATGCAGCATATGTTTATAAAAGTCCTCCAACTTTCTAGATTTATGCAATTTTATAATGAACATTTTCTACATATTATTTATGAGATTTTCAGACATCTTATAGTTACATTCAGTAAGATGGTACAAAAAAGTGACAGATTTTGTTACTTTCCTTTTACCTGTTGTAGATTATATAATCTTGTGTGATACTGCCATTTAAGACACTGAATGGATTGATTTAACTTAGAAATTTTATTTCGATGTTATTTTTGTTGTCATTATTATTTAAAATTACATTTTTTTAGATTTTGAAGAGTAATTCTTATCTGTCTCTTGTTAGTGAATTGAATACAATTTTTGACGTTTGTATTTTGATAGAAAATAAATATATTTGATTCTTGTGGGAACAATCATGCTTTCTGCATAAGATGTATATAATAAGTAGCAGCATATAAATTGCCATTTATATGTCTTAATGCACAGATGCCATTAAGACATTCAGGTGTTGTATCAAAGCTCAATAACACCATGAAGGAATTGTTTCATCTGAAGATTCAGGATAGTTTAGTATTGGTCCTTCTGTTTTGCCTCACCAAGAAGCATATTTGAGATGGAAACTAGAAGGAAACTTTTTACTTGGGAGTAAGATATGGAAAATGGATGGTATAGGAAGTCTTAAATCAATCAATTCAAAAAAAGTCAAAAGAGTAGGCTATGTTATGCATCAGGGTCTATCTCAGAGCATACAACACCCCAGGTCAGTTTTTCAGTAATAGCTGATACTAGAAAACTCAAACAATCGCAGTCCAAAACTCCTAGGGCTCATTAGGTTGAAAAACCATAAAATATTCAGATACAGCTAAATCTCTATGGACAGCAAAGTATTCCAAAGAGGGATTGGTCTGTAATGCAATTAAAGCACAGGCTGGGCAATGGTGATAGTCATCTGTGAACTGCTCACCTTCCTAGCTGGAGACTGTGAGAAGCTGGTGTGATGAACAGAAAGATAATATCTCCTTGAAGCCACACAGTTTCTAACAAGCAATGATGTAAGTTTCTCATATAGATTCATTAAAATTTCCCTTACTTCCTTGCTCCTTTTTCTATCACTAAAACTATTTCATGTATTTTATTCTTTTGAACTTTTTATTTTATTTTGAAAAGTAAAAATGAAAGCAAGAACAGAAATCAGAAACAAAGAGGGAAACAAGGTAGCATACAATACATAGGTTAAAGATTTTCAAAACAAGAATGACTAATAACAATGGTTTATACATTATCTATTTTTATCACCAAATCTGTTGCTCAGATTAACAGATATATAGTTATGCAAGATTGGAAGTATGGTTGCATATTATCGCTTGCTTTCAAGAAACCTTAAATTTTTGTTCTTGTCTTTTCTTTTTAATTTTTTAAAAAATTGTTTTAAAGACAGTGTAGTAATAATTGAAATAATATTATAAATGGTACACATTTAGATCAAGATGATAGGCATTCAAACATGGTTTTTGTATTACACATTACTGTCCTTTATGTAGTTGTTTAGATTGCAGATATCAGCATACAGTATTAGTCAAGGTAAAAATTCTACACATTAACTGTCTAAAGCCATTTCAATTTTGTTATTATTTTTCTTTCTGTATTCTGAGGTTCATTATTTTAAATTTTAGAAATCATTAAAATTATCTTGCTCCAGGTTTGTACACTTAAGGTTTTCACATCACAATTAAATTATAGTATTTAAGGAGCTCTAGTTAGTGATACATACTAATTATAAAATTTGGGTAAGATATGACCAACTTAGGGTGCCTGATGAGTTAAGTTCATAGGCATATTGTCTTAAGACTACTTAATTCTACTAGTATCTGTCTTAGATACTATTTTACACTTCTTAAATTATGTTATTTGATTTTGCTACATCTTCAGTATTTTCTCTAAATACAATGTAAAACATAGTATATCAAACAAAGTAAATGTTTAGAACAGAAATATGCTCTTCTCAGTAGTAAATACATTTCTAAGTTACCAGTGACCACTTTTTGGTGTTTCTGTGGAAGTTAGAAAACAGAACAAATATTTTTAAAAGTAGTTGAGAAGGGATTTAATTTCCAACTAGAAAATTACTTTCTAGGCCTGGGTAGATAGCTCAGTAGAATAAGTGCTCGCCTGGCAAGCACAAGGGCCTGAGTTCAACCCCCGGTTCTACAAAAAAAAAGAAAACAAAATAGGAAATTACTTTCTATTGGTGGTCAAGTTTCTTCTTTTAATACTTTTAATTCAATACAAGCAAAACTGTAATGATAAAATAACAAAATATGTTACAGTTTTGAAAAGGTAATTCCCATGATGTAAATGTTATTCCTTTGTTAATGTTTTTTCTCTTAGGCCATGCACAGCTCTGTTTAGAAACACATGACATTAGCCTTATATCTGTCCCTAAGTAGTCCTAGGTTATTTGAGGAAATACATTTTTATCTTCTCCACATCATATAGCAAGACTCTTCTGAAAAGAATTTCTGAACTTACCATTAGCAGTTTTTGATTTTTGTACTCTAGCACATGAAGAAAAATATTTTAACTTGATTTTTGCAGACTTTTATATAATCTTTAGTCTAAAAAACATTAAAAGAGGAGTCAGGGAGATAACTCAGTAGAATACGTGCTCTCCTGGCAAGCACAAAGGCCTGAGTTCATTCCCCAGTTCCACAAAAAAAGAAGTTTTAATACAGCTTGTCCTATTGGAGGAATAAGATAATGGAATTGACATTTTCAATATTGTTTGTCTGGACTTACAGTGGTTTGTCAAGGGATTTTTTAAACATTAAATTTATTTTTAATATATACAGCAAAAAATTTTGCATATTAGGGAGTTAAGCATAAGTTATATCATACATTGTAAAATATTCCAAGCAAAGGGAACATACCTACCTCTTTATTTATTATTTTTGTGGTGAATACTTTTAAACCCTTCCAGCTTTTTAAAATATACATATACTATTCTATCTATAGATACCCTACTGGGTAGCAGCATTCATCAACTTTGTACTTTTATATAACAAACTACAAGATGCCTATATTAAATGTGGCAATTTTATTAATGCTGAAATTGATCTTCCTCTATTGATTGCCATTATACTTTCATATTACTTGAAGTCAGTAAGTTGTTTGAATCAGTAAAATAAACCCAGTAATAACTAGAACTAGCTCTTATTTTGATTAGAATTTAAATTATTAAAGCAGAGGGATGTGGTTTTTTGCCATGTGTAAATATGAAACTTTAACTCAGTGATGTGACAAAGTTTCTGATCAAGGAGATTATGGAGCTATAGAGGAGATCGACAATGTAGAATGTCCCTAAGGAGAGTCACATGAAGAGAAAACATTCTCTCAGGCTTTCACAGAGAGCAAATTCATCAAGCAATGGCCATGACTCATCCAGATGGCTGACACTGACAAACCATATACAAACTTCTATAAGGCTTTCAGGGTAAATCCTGAGGGGATTTGACTGATATTGTCAGATATAAAAATGCCATTTCTTTTTTATATGGGTCTTGCTTTACCTTGATCTTAACCATCCAGGAGAAAAGTATAAAAACAGGGTATAAAAAGTACACCAATATTAATATGCTGAGCTGTAAAAGTCTCAAATCAACAACTTCTGACATTGCCAGTCCTATGGATAACCCACTACTATTATGGACTACTGGACTATATTGGATTATTTTGCTGAATTCACACACCTACAATATTTAAATA
>PVKA01036553.1:0-21705 GCA_004027165.1 Ctenomys sociabilis
GTGATGCTGGCCCTGAGTACATGGTGGAATCCACTGGTGTCTTCACCACCATGGAGAAGGCCGGGCTCACCTGAAGGGTGGTGCCAAAAGGGTCATCATCTCTGCCCCTTCTGCCAATGCCCCCATGTTTGTGATGGGCGTGAATCATGAGAAATATGACAACTCCCTCACTATCGTCAGCAACACTTCCTGTACCACCAACTGCTTAGCCCCACTGGCCAAGGTCATCCATGACAACTTCGGCATTGTGGAGGGACTCATGACCATAGTGCCCACCATCACTGCCACCCAGAAGACTGTGGATCACCCCTCTGGGAATCTGTGGCGTGATGGCCACGGGGCTGCCCAGAACATCATCCCTGCATCCATTGGCACTGCCAAGGCTGTGGGCAAGGTCATCCCGGAGCTGAACGGGAAGCTCACAGGCATGGCCTTCCGTGTGCCCACTCCCAACGTGTTGGTGGTGGATCTGACCTGCCACCTAGAGAAAGCGGCTAAATATGACAACATCAAGAAGGTGGTGAAGCAGGTGTCAGATGGTCCCCTCAAAGGCATCCTGGGCTATACCAAGGACCAGGTTGTGTCTTGCGACTTTAACAGTGACACCCACTCTTCCACCTTTGATGCTGGGGCTGGCATCGCCATGAATGATCACTTTGTGAAGCTCATTTCCTGGTATGACAAGGAGTTCGGCTACAGCAACAGGGTGGTGGACCTCATGGTCCACATGGCCTCCAAGGAGTAAGTGGCCTCCCCCACCACAGTCCAGTGAGACCAGAGGGACGGAGAGGCCACACTGTAGAAGTCACTGCCCTACTCAGCAGCTTCCCGTCACAGCTTCCATCCCAGGACCCTTAAGAGGGCAGGGGCCTCGGGATCCCTGGCTTGTTGCCCTTGCACACCATCAATAAAGCCCATTGTACCCAGAAAAAAAAAAGTAATGAGAGTCCACCATTCTCACCCTTAGAGTTTGTGATTTAATTAGTCTGAAATGGGCACATTCTCACTTCCCTGGCAAGTGCAAGGGCCTGAATTCAATCCCCGGTTCCGCAAAAAAAAAATTTAAAAAATTTGAAATGGGCACATGCACTTCAAAATCCCCTTAGGTGATTCTATACATAGCCAGTGTTATGAGACATTGACACACATACAAATGTGTAAGTGCCCCAAAGAGAAGGCGACAGAGACCCAAAGGAATCAAACCTAAAAACAATTTATCAAAAGTGGTAGTTATAATCTCTTGGAGTGGTGATTAAAGATACAGTTTCTGGGCTGAGGAGCTAGCTCAATGGTCTAAGCACCTGTCTGGCAAAAACAAAGGTCTGAGTTTGACCCCTGGTACTACATGCTGCGCCAGCCCCAGAACCCCTGGTGTGCTGTGCTGGTCACCAAAAACAGCATGGTGCACATGTGTGTAATTCAAGCACTGGAGAGGTTGAAATAGGAAGATCATTATGAGTATGAGCTGCGTAGTGAGACCCTGTACCAAATAAATAAATAAATAAATAATTTTTTAAAAATTAAAAATAAAGAACCTAGGGCAATTTTGCCTGGCAAGCAAAAGGTCCTGCGTTAGATTCCTGGTATACCTCCCAAATATTGTTTTTCAGAGAGGTGATGGGGACAGCCAAATAGCCCAGAAGATTAAAGTGCCTGCTTAGACAGACATAGAGGGTGAAGGTTTCCAGGTTAAGCTGAGAGGCGACTGGGACGGGGCATGGTGGCACGTGTCTGTAATCCCAGCTCTTTGGGAAGCTTAACACAGGAAGATCACTAGAGTCCTATCTACATAGTGAGACCCTGTAGACCCACACTAAAATACAAAAAAAAAAGTGATGAACTAGAAACAGGATATAGATAGATAGATAGATAGATAGATAGATAGATAGATAGATAGATAGATAGATAGATAGATAGATAGACAGACAGACAGACAGACAGACAGGCAGATAGACAGACAGACAGACAGACAGACAGACAGACAGACAGATAGATATAGATAGATAGATACCGGGTTTTGTGAGCAAGGAAAACAATAGGCAAATTACCTTAAGTATTTTGGTTATTTTACAGTTCTTTCTGAGTAAGATATACTATTTAATTTTTTTTAAAATTTGGCTTTGAACTCAGGGCCTTCCCATTAAGCTCAGATTGTGAATATTGTGCTGACCAGTGTACATGCTTTCTTGTTACTGTTTTTTTTTGTTGTTGTTGTTGTTTTGTTTTTTTTGGAACTGGGAATTGAACTCAGGCCCTTGTGCTTGCCAGGCAAGCACTTATTCTACTGAGCTATCTCCCCGGCCCTTGTTCCTGTTTTAGAGGGAAAATTTTCAGCTGTTTCTCATTTCATGGGTTTATCATAAGTGAATTATCAGAGAGAAGCTAAGTTTTTTAATACCTACTTTTTCCAGGTTTTTATTTTAAATCATGGATTTTAGATTTTTTCAAAAAGTTTATTCTACACCTATTGATGTGATCATTTGATTTTTGTCCTTGCTTCTACTTATATGGTATATCGCATTTATTGATTTGTGTATGTAAGCTATACTTTACTCTTATAGTGAAGCCTACATGGCCATGGTATATGTTCATTTTTATGATTTGTTGCATTCTGTTTGCCAGTATCTTCTTGAAGATTTTGGCATCTATGTTCATTAAACAGATTAGCTATAGTTCTCTTTCTCAGTTAGGTCCTTATGTGATTTTGGAGTCAAGGTAACACTAGCTTCCATGAAGGAGTTGAAAATACTTCCTTCCTTTCAAATTTGATTAAAGAGTTTGAGGAATATTAGCATCATATATCCATCAAGGTCTTACAGAATTCAGCAGTGAGGGCTGCAGAATAGCTCAGTGGACTAAAACACCTGCTTAGACAAGCTTAGGCAGACCCAGGGATCGCGGTTCCATCCCCAGCCCCATATGCCATGCTAGCCATGCCCCCAGGGCGGGCTGAGCTGGTCACAGAGTCCAGGCATGGTGGTGCACACCTAGAATCACAGCACTGGGGAGGCTGAAAACAAAAGGATAACAATGAGTCCGAGCTGTGTAGTGAGACCATGTACCAACCAAATACATTAAAAAAAAAAAAATTCAACAGTGAATCCATCAGGTCCCAGGCTCAGTTGTTAGGTGTTTTTCTTATTACTTCCTCAATTATATTGTCCATTATTTTTCAGCTTTCAAGTCTATCTCTCAGTGCTTGAAATTCATCTGGGTCTAGAACTCTGTTTATTTCTTAAGATTCCCCAATTTTTTGAGTACAGTTTTTCATACAGTTAGCTACTATGGATCCTCTGGATTGTAGGGGTATCCATTGTGGTTTCACCTTTTACATAATTTCTCATTTATGGACTTGGTCTTTCTTTCTTTTGATAAATTTGATAAATAAACATTATTCTTGAAAAGTATATTATGTTGAGGTTTAGACTGTTCTTGTTTCTCTAGGACACCGAGGTGTATGAGCTCACTTTTGCTGTCAATGGTGTTGGTTTGTTTGGCTGGCTTTTTGAGAATGGGTCTGGCCTTGAACCCAGGGCGATTCTCCTTCTTGAATTTCCCAAGTGCTGGGATCACTCCTGACATGCTATCTTTTTGAGACAGGGTCTCACTATCCAGTTCAGGCTGGCCTTAAGCTCATCTATATTATTCTTTCCAAGAACAAGGATTTCAGTTCATTGATTCATTTTATTTTTTGTTCTCAATTTTGTTAATTTCTGCTCCAGTATTTATGACTTTTCTCCTTGTATTATGTTGAGGTTTAGACTGTTCTTGTTTCTCTAGGACACTGAGGTGCATGAGCTCACTTTTGCTGTCAATGGTGTTGGTTTGTTTGGTTGGCTTTTTGAGAACCGGTCTGGCCTTGAACCCAGGGCGATTCTCCTTCTTGAATTTCCCAAGTGCTGGGATCACTCCTGACATGCTGTTTTTATAATGTGAGCATTCACAGTAAATAAACTTTCCCCTTAGGATTGGCTTCATTGTGTCCCGTAGGTTTCGGTATGTTGTACTGGCCTGACCATTTGATTCTCAGAAGTGTTTAATATGTTTCTTGATTTCTTCTGTGACACAGAGTGCTTGGGTGTGTTATTATAGAGGGGTTTGTAAGTTTTCTGTTGCAAATGATTTCTAGTTTTGGTGTGCCATGACCACACATACATGGGATGACTTCGATTCTTTTGTATTTATTTAATCAGGCTTTATGGGCTGGGCTGGCATGTGGTCTACTTTGAAGAAAGTTCTCAACATTGCTGAGAAGAATGTATACTCCATTGTAGTGTAAAACACTTTGTAGATACCTATTTGTTTGGAGGTTTAGTACAGATCTGATATTTGTTAATTTTTTGCTGATTTGTGAAGGTGGGGTATTGAGGTCATCCACTGACTGCATTGGTTTGTATTTGAACCTTTATGTCTAGTATTGTTTGTTTCATGAAGTTAGATGTACCAATATTTGGTGCATATACATTTACAACTGCTATCCCTTCCTGTTAGATTGTTTCCCGAAAAGGTTGTGACCTCCTTTGCCTCTTTGAACAGTTTTAGCTCGAAGTTTACTTGTCTGAGATTAAAATTTGTACCTCCTCTTGTTTTCAGGGCCTTGAAATTTTTATGGATAAATCTCTCGAATGCAGCAGACTGTTGAGTTTTATTTTTTGACCCAGTTAGCCAATCTGCCTTTTGGTTGGGATGTTGAAGCCATTTGTGTTAAACATTATTCTTGAAAAGTATTCACTTATTTCACATTGCATTCTGTTTCTGGGGTCGACCCCATTATCGCTTATTCTGTTTCAACTATTCACCTTACTTTTTTTTGTCTTTTTGAGACAGGGTCTCCCTATGCAGTTCAGGCTGGCCTTAAGCTCACTTTGTAGCTCAGGCTGGTCTCCAAATCACAACAATCCTCCTGCCTCAGCCTCCTGAGTGCTGGGATTACAGGCATGCACCACCAGCTATTCACTTCACTTGATGTATTCACTTGTCTGGTACTTGAGCCTCACTGGCTTTGTTGGCTCTGTCTAGGATATTCCCAGTATCTTCTGGATTGTGGGTTTAGTGTCCAAGAATTTGTTAAGATGTTCTTTGCACAGAAATGTCCTTATTTCTCCAGCAATTTTGAAAGTTAGTTTTGCAAGCAGGATATATTAGTCTGGTTGGAAGTTGTTTGTTTTTATAGGGCTTCAAACAAAGTTCTCTTGGCCTTTAAAGTTTGTAATGAAAATTCTTTTTTTTTTTTTTTTTTTTTTTTGGTGGAACCAGGGATTGAATTCAGGGCCTTGTGCTTGCCAGGGAAGTGCTTATTCCACTAAGCCATCTCCTCGGCCCTTGTAATGAAAATTCTGATGTAATCCTAATTGTTTCACAATTATAAAGTGGGTTTTTAAGGCTCTTTGTGCTGACTCCTGGGATTTTGGTTATCATTTGTCTTGGAGAGCTGCTTGTAATTGTGGTCATGTGACATCTTTAAGCCTTGTTGATTTCTTCCCCCATATTTAGTGATACAGGGAAGTAAAACTCCCAACCTGACCTGCATGAGTTCCCGTTCTCTAAAACCGAAGACTGAATTTTAGGAACAAATGGAGGTTGAGGATAAAACTTTATTGGAAAGAAAAGCTTCTGTCAGAGAGGGACAGAAGCCCCCCCCAAGCTGGGAAGCTGTCAACCAATGGGATGGCAAGCACCATTGTTCAGGTAAAGTTGATTAGGCCCAGGACCAAATGGGGAAGCTGAGTCATGTAGCAAGGGGGCATGAATACAAGACAGGGTCTCTTCCCCTTGGGGGCTGGGTTAGTGACTCACTTGGGTCTTTTCCGGTGGTCACTACCTATTTAGAATATCTATTCCAGGTGCTACTCTTTTAGCATTTGTTTGGCCTTTAGGTCGGGTTCACAGCAGGAGCATCTGTCCCTACCAGAGTTGCAAGACATCTTGTCTCCTGTATTTGAGAGCCTGACCCTGTCTGATTGTCTATAATATTTCTAGCTAACTGAGCTGCCTATAACATTAGTAAAGTTTTCTGCTATGATTTCTGTAAACAGAAATTTTTGGTACCAGAAATTGAACTCAGGGCCTTGTCATGCTTGCCAGGCAGATGCTGCGCCCCTGAGTTACAACCCGGCCCTGTGAAGAGATTATTTTATTGCATGTGTGCTGTACTCTTATTGTTCTCTAACTTCAGTTAGCCTTAGGCTAGTCTTCTCACTATGATCTAGTAGCTGCTACATGTCTGAATTGGGATTGCATTAAAACAAATACTGTATCTTGTGGAGGTGGTAAAAATCAGATATGAAAAAAAATTCTAGTATCTAGGAGATAGGTGATGGCAAATCAGAATATTCCTGGATCATAGTGTTTGCAGGCAGCAGAGTTAGATAGAAATATTTTTTAGGCAGTCAGTTAGGGCCAGGCCCTCCAAAGAAATAATAACAGGAAACAAGATATTTGCAACTCTGTGGAGGAACGGAGGCTCCTGCTGTGAAACAGACCTAAAGGCCAAACAGATGCTAAAAGAGTAACACCAGAGATTGATATTCTAAATAGGTAGCGATCACCTGAAAAGACCCAAGTGATTTACTAGCCTAACCCCCAAGGGAAGAGACCCTGTCCCCTATTCATGCCAGCTTACTGGCTCAACCGTGGAGGGGAAGACACCCTGTCCCCTATTCTTGCCTGCTTACTACAAGCCTGCTTACTATGTGACTCACTTCCCCATTTAGTCCTGGGCCTAATCAACTTTACCTGAATAATGGTGCTTGTAATCCCATTGGTTGATTATAGTTTTGTCCTAACCCACATCCACCTAAGTGAGACCCCTTCTCTACCTTAAGACCTGCATGGTTTTGCCCTATAAAAGACACTAAAAGAGACAGCTTTCTGGGCAACCCGCTCCGGGCCCCCTTCTGTCCCTCTCTGACCGAAGCTTTTCTATCCAGTAAAGTTTTTTCCTCAACCTCCGTTTGTTCCTAAAATTCATTCTTTGGTTTTAGAGAACGGGAACTCATGCAGGTCAGGTTGGGAGTTTTACTTCCCTGTATCAATAGCACATCTGTCTTGGGAGATCAGACTGAGGGAGGGAGCTGGCCCTTCAGTGACAGCCTATCTGATGGAACAGCCGCGCGCACACACACTCTAACCTGCCTATGAGGCACTATGAGACACATATGCCACTGTGGATTCAGAAAAGGAGAACCGGTGGAACAAAATGCCACATCTATATCTTGTGATCAGTAGCATTCTATTGCTGGCAAGCAGGACGACCATGAGAACAGAGAAGGGTCAACTGGCATAGCAAAAATCAGCTGCACTCTAGGTGTTTACTGGACTTTCAGTGCACTACCCACGATTATCAATGGCTCCCATTGCGGGACCCCAGGATCTATTATCTGGGGACTGCAGGGCTGGGGAGATTGCTCAGTAGAGGCAAGGTCCTGAGTTCAATACCCAGTACACTCCCCCTCCAAAAAAAAATCTGGGGACTGCAGAGGGCAGGAAAACTGGGTCTGTGACCAGCAAAGGGGAAAAGAGGAGCTCTGTGAAAGAGACAATAGCATGCAGGTCAGAGGGTGATCCTGCAGAGCCAGAACAAAGCAGGCACTCTCTGTGGTTCTCCTGTACACTGGATAGGCTTGAGATAGCCTTGAGGTCTTGACTGCTGCCTCAAGGCCCACGCTAGCAAAGGCTCCTTCTGCTAAACCCGGGAGTCAGCCTAGGTTCTATGGATGGGGCTGGTGCAGCTGCCTGCCAATGGCCTTTTAGCTAGGCAAGGAAAGCTTGTGGAAGGAACACACAGAAATACCCACAGTATTTACTGCCCAAATCAATTAAGGCAGTATGCTCCATCAAGGCCTGTAGGGAGAGCACAGCCAGCAACCAGGATACATGTTCAGAGGAACAGAAGCCCTCAATTTCTGCCCTGCAATTGGTGAGTCTATGCGGGAAACCTGGTTGGCTGTTCATAGCCAGACTGGGACTCCAGTGCAAGTGGAGCTGCGTGGACAGTGTGGGTCAGTGTTTGTTTACAGCTGTTTTTATTTTGCTTGTTATACATATTGTTTCTTTGTTTGATTTGGTTCATTTCTTTTCTGTTTTTACTTTTTTTTTCTCTTTTTCCTTCTTCATTGGTATTGTTATAGTTTACTGTGTTCTTCAAGGTTTTTCTCTTTTGATCTGGTCCCTTCTTCAGTCCTCTTTTCATTTTTCCTCCTTTAGACTCTGTTCATTTTCCTGGTTGTTGTCTTCCAAATTATCTCCCCTTATTTAAGTGCCTGCTTATGCAAACGCAGTCAGGTGCAGGATATGGAGGTTCTATCCCCAGACCTGCCCTTAAGGCAGCCTGAGCTGACCAAAAAAAAAGCATTCCTAAATTATCTTGCTTTCTTGCCTTCCCCTCTTCCTCTCTACTTAACAAACAATATATACATATATATTCCAATACACAATAGGAATTCATCAGTCCTATAATTTGAACAATACCAAAGGCATGTTAGGTAATCCTTAACAAAACTGGTCTTAGAGGATCAAAATAAAACCTAGTTACAAATTTATTGAAAGATTCTAACAATCTCACAGACTTTTGAATCTTGAAATACATTTTTCCCAGTCTGTATACCTCCTTCTACCTACACCAATACTCTATCAAACCCCCTCAACACTAAGCCTTTACTCCAGTAATGAAAATAATTCCAACAGTCAAACCTCCTATGTTTTACTTACTGACATTTCTGTTACCTCCTTCTATTCTAACTGACCTGCTCCCTTCCCTTTTTTTCCCCCCCTTAACCCTCCACGTTCCAGAAAAACACAAATTGCAGCATATAGTCCAGTCTAATGATACTGAGAGAAGTGTGAACCTGTCAAAGCAAGTTTTAATGTTTATGGTTGGTGTATGATTGGATACACTGATCCTGTTGTAATCAAGAGAAATTCTTTCCTTACAATTCAGTGAGTTTGAAATGGTAAACATTATTTCTTGACAAAGCCAAAAACACATCACTGTTCTGCCAAAAAAAAAAAAATCACCGGAAAACAACCTTCCTGAAGAGATCTTCATAGCAACAACAAATTCTCTTTACTCGATTTTTTTTTTTTTTTTTTTTGTCTTTTTGAGACAGGGTCCTGCTATGCAGCTCAGGCTGGCCTTAAGCTCACTTTGTAGCTCAGGCTGGTCTTGAACTCACAACAATCCTCCTGCCTTGGCCTCCCGAGTGCTGGGATTATAGGCATGCGCCACCACGCCCGGCTCTCTTTACTCTATTTTACTTCCACCTTAACACACACACACACACACACACATACATACACACACAGAGGAACATGAAAAACAGCAAGGCAACAAAATACCTCCAACAGTGGGGATTCCTTGGTCTCCCTTGGTCTCTGCATGGGTGGTCCCCAGGAAAAAACAAGAGGATTTAGACAATAAAGATAATTACTGGCTGAAGTCAGGTGGTGGCCCATGCCTGAATGCCAAAGGACCTAAAGAACAACAATAGGGGCTTTTATTTATACCTTTGCAAAGTTAGTATCACTTGACATAAGGTTGCCTAGCAACTAATAGCTGACATTGATCAGCCGGATATTTTGCTCAATACTGAGGAAGCTTGACTGCTTTAGGCCTGCCCACCCACCAACGAACAATTTCCAGCTTCTGTCACTTCCAACATCTAACAACTCCAAATGTTACGGGTTCTTAAACAGAAGCCCGACCAGAGTCCAAATTGAGAATTTAAAATGAGCCTTTAGTACGGAGCTCAGGGCCTTCCTGGTTGCTACTCATGCAGGACAGAAGATAGAAGTGAGGCAAGTGACAGAAAACAGGATTTTTAAACAGAAACTACTCTCTACTTAGCATGTATACATTTTTTAAATTACTCATTTATAACCTACCAACACATACAGGCACAATTCACAGGTTAACTTGACAATAGATTGATTAATACCCAGATGAACTTCCTTTGAGTTTTCACAAAACAAAATTATTAGCTACATTCCTACATGGATGACAGGCAGTAGGGCCTAAACTTAGTTATCACCTGTTATATAGGGGCTGATTGTCTTAGGCACATACACATCAGCATGAATCACTCTGACTTAGGTTACCACAATGTAATACATTCTGAGGTTATTAAACTTTAACCTACACAAATACTGTGTCCTGCTTGCTAAGGGTAGGTATAAAAAGAACTCGTCAACCAAAACATTATGAAAACAGTTTGCAATGTATTAATTTATCAAATCCATCTTGTCAAGGTATCTTAAAACTGTCTCATTGATATTTGTACTTCAATAAAACAATAATTAAAAAAAGAAAGAAAAGAACTCGTTAGTCTTAGGGGGGATTCCCTAGACATGAGGGCTGAAGGCTGTAATTTTTAAACTAATGAGTGGTCTTGAGGACCCTGTTACTAATTTGCAGAAAATGACCTCAGTGAGTTCAAAATCTAAGTAACCCATGACACAAACTCTCCCAAAGTAGATACAAGGGACACCAAGGAAGAGGGAATCAAATAAGAGAGAGATGAGTTACAGAAGTGATTCAAGGGAAAACAAAGGAACTCAGTGAGCTCAAAAATGACACAATTCGAGAGAAAGTAAAGCTGTCAAAACTAGCCAGTGTGTTCCCTGTAAAGTGCATAGGCCTGAGTTCAATCCCTGGTTCCCCAAAAGAAACAAACCTAACCAGTGTGGTTATGACAGGAACAAGTAAAAAAATTGGAAAAGCAGACTAAAATGGTTCAAAACATGCATGACAAATTTATCAAAGAAATAATTTCATGAGAAGGTGCCAAACAGAAATCACAGAGATAAAGAATTCTGTTAAATTCATTAACATGTGAAAGGACTAATGTGAAGATAGGGTTTCAAAAATCAACAAAAAAGCAGTCAGGCTCAGGATGCTGTGCTTTGATCCACATACTCATGCCTTACCAGACCTGCACTTAAGGCCTCTTGAGCCAGAAAAAAAAAAAAAAAAAAAAAAAAAAAATCCTTCTGAACTTTATAGTACACTGAGCTCCATAGAGATAGCACCCGGCCAAGTGAGAGCCAGATGGGCACTGGGCAACTCTGTATCTTGCTGAGGAAAACAAGTAAACATGGGCAAAGTGGAGCCTAAGAAGCCAAGAGGCAAGATGTCATCATATGCATTCTCTGTGCAAACTTTGGAATGCTCACTGAAGAGCATTCCAACTAAAAATATCAAGGGTTCCATAGGAATTCTATTAAAGTTTTTTGCTGAGAAGATAATTAAGGCCTTCTAAATTTAAGCCATATCTTCCATTACGGAATGAAACAAGATTTCTAAGCAGAGAGTCTTCATTTACAACAGAAGTTTGGTACCTACTTACAAGAAATCATACAGCAGAACAATGTAAGATCTCGATTTGAAATAGGTTATAATCTTCATAACAAAATACCTGTGACCAGGGCTGAGGAGATAGCTCGGTGGGCTAAGAGCCTGCCTGGCAAGTACAAGGACCTTAGTGCTGTCCATCACAACTGCCATGGTGGCGCATGCCTATAATAGCACTGGAAAGGCTGAGACAGAAGAATCACTAGGAGTCCCAGCTCTGTAGTGAGAACTCCACAACAAATAAATAAACAAACAAATAATACCTGTGGCCACATACAGGCTTAGTATGTCTCGGAGGAAACTTTTGCCTGAGGTGCTAGGCCATGCAATCTCCATCATGCCATTTCATGTACTCAAGTCTATGTCATAATGTAGACATAGACAATTGAATGTGGCACAAAACTTTGTATCTAGAAAAGGAATTGGGTATTAACAGCCCTGTACTGCTGCAAATATATTACATAACAGATTACTGCACTTAAGGTTCAACAAGTGCAGTACTAAATGATGCCCATCACCTAGAATATGCAGTAATCTTGGTGCACTAATGCATTCCTTGTCTGGCAAGAATGCTGAGAACCAAGTCTGAACAAAAATTGTAGTAATTTATTTTAGTCTTAGTTTTCGGCTACACCTATTCTCCCATCTCATCTTGGTTTTTGCTAACTAAACACATTAGGTCATAGGTTATTGCCTACCTTTGATGCAAACCTTCATGTCATTAATAAAAGTAGGTGGAGTATAAGTAGTATTTATAGCACTTGAGTTGTGCAACTAAACAAAATACCATAGGTTGGGTTACTTTTAAACAGGAATCTAGGGGCCGGGGAGATGGCTCAGTGGAATAAGTGCTTCCCTGGCAAGCACAAGGGCCTGAGTTCAATCCCTGGTTCCACCAACAAAAATTTAAAAAAACCATAAATCTATGTCTCATAGTTCTTGGGGTTAGGGAAAAAATTAAGTTTTCTTGGGTCTGAGAAGGGGCATGGAAGGAAGGACACCAAGAGTCGAGGCCTGGTGGAAGTTCAGGGTTTTATTCCAAAGGCTGTGCCACCACAGGGTCACCAGGCAACTGGGCCACGGCAACCCCGAGGCTGGAATTGCTCTGGGTTATATAGTATTTTTAGTGGGCTAAGCAGCAAGCAGAGTTACAGAAGCCAATCGCGTAGGTTAGGGGGGCTGACATTCGAGGGGATAGGTCAGTTTGGGTTAACCTTTACAATAATTGGATAGTGCAGGGATCGGGGAGGGTATTTCCCGAAGCTATCTAGGACATCTGCTGCTGGGAGGCAAGCAGGGACTTTTCTCCATCTGCAGATGTAGTAATTTTAAAAACATTTTGTTGACCTTTTAAGATGGAGTCTGTTTGGCTCAGACCTCACAGTTTCTAGTAGATTTAGTGTCTGATGAGGGGCCACTTTATGGCTCATGGACCTTATTGTCTTTTGAGCTTCACATTTTAGAAGAGGCAAGGGAATCTTCAGAGATCTTTTATGATGACACTAATCCCAATTCATGAAGAATCTGTCATCATGGCATAATAATTTTAAAAAGGCCTCATTTACACACAAAAATACTGAGGCTTAAGATTTCAACATATGAATTTGACTGGGGGCATAAAGTCTATAGCATTCTTCTCTCAGCATTCTACCCAATTCACATTCTTAACATACAGAAAATGTGTTAATGCCAGTCCACCAGTCCCCAAACTCTGAACTCATTGCAGAAACATTTTAAAAATCTAAAGTTCCATATCTAAATACTATTTAAATCAAAGTGACTCGAGATATGATTCTAATAAAAATTCTCCTCTAGTTGTGTGATCAAACCCCTGGCCCCTGGGCCTGCTTGCAGGAACTTTAATCTGCTGAGGCATTTGGCAGGCCCTTCTACCTTTATTTTAATTACTAAATAAATATGGTCCAGAGCTTGGAACCGCAGCAGATCTGCTCGGGCAGTGATTTGTGGTCCTGTGGTGAAGGCGCTGTGATGGTTACATGTGGACACGGAGGCATGCCCTGGAGGCGAGGCTGAAACTGCACAGGGGATTGAACCCCAGTCCTGCACATGCCTAAACAGGCACTTTAGTCTGCTGAGCTATCTGGTTGGCCCTTCCAAATAAATTTTAAGAATGTTTTCTATAAAAAAAAAAATAAATTAAAAAAAAAAATAAATATGGGCCACCTCTGAATTTCTTGGTAGACTCACATAAGTTCGTGGTCTTAGTTCCCAGAGAATCTCACATTTTGTTAAGAGGGTTTTGAACTTCCTGGAGCCCAAAAATCAAACCACTTGACTTGTATTAAAGCCTTTACCATCTACTTATTTGAGAGATTGTGGGTTTAATTAGTCTGTAATATCTAGAGAATAGTATTAACCTGACTGTTGTGGACAAGTGACATCTAACATGTACTTCCAAAATACAGTGGTATAGTAGGATTCTAGACAGAAGCAGAAGCAGCATAATGTGTGTGTGTGTTTCTTGAAGAGATCAGTATTTCTTTCTTTCTTTCTTTTTTTTTTTTGCAGAACCTGGGATTGAACTCTGCTTGCCGGGGAAGCACTTATTCTACTGAGCCATCTCCCCGGCCCCCTCAGTATTTCATATATATAGTTTGAGGGATTGGCTCACATAATTAGAGGCTGAGTAGTTCTATATTTACCATCTGTATGCTAGAGTCCAGTAACCTGCTTAGGTCCCCCTTCTGTCCCTCTCCCTGACATAAGTTTTCTCTCCATCAATAAATATTCTGCTCTTAACTCTGATTTTATTGCTAAAATTCGTTCTTCAGTTTTAGGGAACAAGAACTCGTCCTAGGTACTTTTCAGATCAGGAATTTCATTCCACTATCACTATACAAAGTCATATTCAATACAATATCAAAATTTCAAAATTTTTTTGGTGGTACCAGGAATCAAACTCAGGACCTTGCACTTGCGAGGCAAGCACTTAATGGACTAAACTATCTCCCCAGCCCCTCAATATTTTCAGAGGTCAAGAATTTCTAAAATTAAAAAAGGAGGGGTTGGCCAGATAGCTCAGAGGACTAAAGAAGGCACAGGGACTGGGCTTCGATCCCAGGTGTGCAGTGCCTGCCCTGCCCCCAGGGCACGATGAGGCAGCATGAAACTGGGCGTGGTGGCACACACATGTAATCCTAATACTTGGGAGGCTGAAAACAGAGTAACTACAAATCCAATCTGTACAGTGAGACCCTGTGCTAACTACATTTAAAAAACTTCTAAAATACCTATTGTTGTGGAACTCAGGATCAGATCAGAGGGATTACGTGGCACCAAGTACTTTGGAGGACATTACAGCTTTATTCTGCTAGCAGGCTGGGGGACACTGAGGTCCAAGTCACCAGTACCACCTTGGAGTAAAGCAATTACTTACCTAGGTTTTCAGGAGGAAGTACAGAAAAGCAGGTAACATGATACTCCACAGTTGGTTGTGCATCTCTTGTCACACACTTCTAGGCAGAATTTATGCTATGCAAGCTGAGTTACAATTATATGATAAGGAAGTCCAGGTTAAGGTGGACAGGAAGAATTGTCTAAGACTAAGCCAGCTGTTCTTGAGATGATGAGTCTTTGAAAAACTTGAAAGCAAGCAAAGCACAACAGGATGCACATGCAGTTGAGACACAATTATTTTGCAGCTGGCATTGGAATGTCAGGTCTCTTTAAATTTTGTAATTTTTAAACCATGGGAATAGACTGTTCTTCCCAGTTCCATCCTTGTATATCATTAGAAATATAAGTTTTAAGATTTTCTTTACATTTAAAATTGATTCTACAGTATGGAACCATAAAAGCTCCAGAACACCCAAGCAATCTTGACCAAGAAGGGCAATGGTGGGAGTGTTGCAGGCAGCTGAGTTAGAAATATTATAGGCAGGGCCAGGCCCTCAAAGGAGATAACACAGAAGACAAGATACCTTACAACTGTGGGACAGATGCTTCCACTGCGGCCAGACCTAAGCACCAAAGATCAAATAAATGCTGACCTACCTAAAGATTAGCATTTGGGACTGATCATCCCTGTGAGGAAGCCTGGAAGAATCATTAATCTGACTACTACTGGCTAGCTACTGGACAGAGTCCTGCTCTATATTCATGCCCACTTGCTATGTGACTCGCTTCCCCATTTGGTCCTGGACTTAATCATTTTACCTGAGCAACAGTGCTTATAATCTCATTGGTTAACCAGTTTTATTCTACCTCATGCCCACCTAAGTAAGTGCCCATGTTCTCCATCTTAGATACACATGGTTTTACTCTATAAATAAAGACCCTGGAAGAGACAGCTTCCCGGAGACCACTGACTCGGGTCCCCTTCCTGTCCCTCTCTTGGACAGGAGCTTTCTTTCCTCCAGAATAAATATATTCTGCTCATAGTCTCCATTTGTTCCTAAAATTCATTCTTCGGTTTTAAAGAACATGAATTCATCCCAGGTACCTTTCATGTCAGGTGATCATATTTCCCTTGTATCATTTGGAGGATTCTATATTGCATCGCGCAAATTGAAAATATCCTACAAAAGATACTGTTATCAAAACAACACATTACTGGCATTAAAAAAAAAGACCTATTGTTGGGGACCAGGAATTGTAAATTGACAGAGTATCTGTCCTAGGGTTTTCTTGCTCTGCCTGCCCTGGGGATGTTTTAGAATGTGGAAACTCCACTTTCTCTTGGTCCACTGTGGGGTTGGGTCTTGGCTTGTTTCCTTTATGATGTTAAATTAGCCCACTCTTGGCAAAGCTTCTCTGAAGCTCCAGGAGAAGCATTCTACTGCTCTGCTACAATAAGGAATATAAATAGTGACTAGCTTGGAGTGTCTTTGTCTTTGCCCATCCTGGGACTTTCACCTACCAGCCTCCCATCATGCATTACTAAAAATGTCTGTTTCCTATTTCATTCTTTTTTTGTGGTACTGGGGGTTGAACTACTGAGCTATCTCCCTGGTCTTCCTATTTCATTCTTTTGCAGTACCCCTCATATAGGTAGTTGGGGTTCTTGGTCAGGTCTCTGATACCAGTAAGATAGGATAAAGGTCACTGGAATAAATGTATGCATCTATAGTCAATTGATATTGACAAAACGGCCAACAACACACAATGAAGAAAGGAATCATCCCCAATAAATGGTGTTGGAACAACTGAGTATCCACATGAAGAATAATTAACTGGATGGACCCTTATGCCATATGTAAAAATGAACTCAAACACTTAAAAGTGATACCTCAGGACATAAAATTAGTAGAAAAAAATAGAAGAAAAGTTTCTTTTCTTTTTTTGGCAGAACCAGGGATTTAACTCAGAGCCTTGCACCTGGCAAGCACTTATTCTACTGAGCCATCTCCCCAGCCCCTGGAGGAAGGTTTCTTGACACTGGTCTGGGCAATGACTTTTGGGGATAAAAATCACAAAAGAACAGGCAACAAAAGCTAAAACGGAAAGAGAATTCCAACAAATTAAAAATCTTCTGCAAAGTAAAGGAAATAATCAACAGTATGAAGAGATAACCTACGAAATTTGAGAAAATATAATAAATTCCCGACTTAATGACCTACAAACATTTGAGTTGACAACTTTCACAGGTACAAACCTACTTCACATTATGAACATTCATAGAAGGGAACAAACCACAGAAGTAGCTCATATGTCTGAGGGACACTGTTATAGTTCTACTGCTTTGTGTTTACTGTGCTTAACAGTTTTTTGTGGTACCACGGATCAAACTCAGGACCTTGCACTTGCCAGGCAAGTACTTAAGCCACTGAGCTATATCCCTGGCCTACTGTGCTTAAAAGTAAAAATAATTTACAGTTTGTGTATCTGTATTTGGATTTTTTATGGTTTACACAGTATACTGTTTTTTTTCAGGAGAGAGCATCTAAGTTTATTTTACACAGTTGGATGAAAAATAAATTTGAGATAAAGTAAGATAAGATTTAATATGGTCTCACACACCCTGAAGGAGGTGGTGCCCAATTTGGAGGGGTGATCACTATGTCCAAGTAATTGCTTCTTTGGAAAGTCTGTGACAGCAGTCATGGAATCATTGTCCCCTTCCTGCCAGACATGGTACAGCCAATATCCTTAACTTGATAGCCAGGTCTTTTAAGATCCATGGAAACAACCGTGTAATTGAAGTGTATGCCCTTCTTTTTTAGCTTCTGGGTAGACTTCTTTTACTAAGCTAGTTAGTTCCTTCAAGGTTGCATCCATCCAGGTGTAGATCTGCAGCTTGCTGGGCGGGATGCTGCTGCAGGAGAACTCGTCCCCACGGTGAAAACCCAGAGCAGCAGCGAACTTGTCTTCTTGTGGTCGATTGGCTTCTTTGGATCTTTCTGAATTTCCTCCTGAGCAACTTGCGACTCCACCGCCATCTTCTCACTTCTGCTCACCCTACATAGTATACTTGTATGAAAGGTGTATATAACTCACTTTGTTAGACTTCTGAACAAATCTAAATTATAAACACTATCCCGGAATGGAAATTGTTCATTACTTGAGACTTACTTGCAAAATACACATCTGACAATTTGATAACATTAAAATATATAAGTGGCTCAGACAATTCAATAATAAGGAAACAATGTGAGCTGAAAACTGGCATAGGATCTGATTTTTATTTTTTTTGGAACCAGGGATTAAACTCAGGCCCTTGCGCTTGCCAGGCAAAAGCTTATTCTACTGAGCTATCTCCCAGCCCCTGAATAAATATTTTTAACAGAAGAGACACAAATGATCAAAAGTGCAGGAAAAAAGGTTTAACCTGAATGATCTTCAGATAAATTCAAATGAAAACCATTAAATATCACTTCATAGAATGTTGATTATCAAACAGATGAAAGATAAAGCTAATGAGGATGTGCAGATCAGGAAACCCTTGCACACTATTGTGAGAATGCAAATTAGCATAATATTACGGAAAACAGTATTTCAGTTCTTATAATTGCTCTTCTGGGTATATATATCCAAGGAAAATGAAACGTGTGTTTTCAAGATATATCTGCCCTACCCTGTTCAATGCAATGTTAATCTCAATAGCCACATATGGAAGCAACCTAAGTGTTCATCAACAGCCAAATGAACAAAGAAAAAATTGGTGTATGTGTGGGGAAAGACTCAGTCTGAAAAAAGAATTTTTTAAATGTATTTAGTATAGGGTCTGCAGGTCTTACCAAACAGATCAGACTTGTAGTGATCTTGGTTTTCAGTCTCCCAAGCGCTGGAATTATAGGTGCATGCGACCAGGCCCAAACTCAGCCACTGTTTCAGTGTGCCTCGAAGGCAGGACTAGCACTGCATGCTAGGGATGGAATCTGAGTCCCTGTGTCTGCCTAAGCAGGTACTTTAATCCGCTGGGCTATCTGGCCGGCCCAAGAAATTCTATCATGTGCTACAACAGGCGTGAACTTTGGAGGATAGTAGGCAAAATAAACCAAGCATAGAAAACAAATACTGGGTGATCTTATTTTCATAATCAAACTCATTAGTAAAAAATACAATGGCAGTTGCTAATTTCTTAATGTTCATATGCTCCCTTCATTTACATGTTGAAATCTAATCCCCAGTCTTATAGTTGAAGAGACAATTTATGGAAGGTGTCTGGATTTTAAGGGTGGAACCCTCATGAATGGTATTAGTGCTCTTATAAAAGAAGCACAAAGGAGCTTGTGCCCGTCTTCTACCATATGAAGTCACAGGACAAAGTCAACATTTATGAACCAGAAAGTGGCCAATTAGTACACACTGAATTTACCTATGCCTTAATTTTAGACCTAGCCTCCAGAACTGTAAAATGAAGTTTCAAGTTTATGGTATTCTATTATATTTGTGTAAATGGCTGTACACAGATGGTACCAGAGTCTAAGGCTGGGGAAAATATGGAGTAAATGATAAAAAGTATGAAGTTCCAACTGAGACTGAGGAAGTGAATGATCTCTACAACAAAAATTATAAAACACTAATAAAATAAATTGAAGACACAAACAATAGAATTCCCTTTTCTATTGATTAGAATACTATTACTATCAAATGTAATTTACAAAATCAATGTCATCCCTATCAAAATATCAATAGAATTTTTCACAGAAATAAAAGAAATTCATATAGAATGAGAAAAGATTCTGAATACTCAAAGTAATCTTGAACAAAAACAAAGCTGGGTGCATCACAACACCTGATTTCAGAACACACTACACAAATACACTAACCATGACCGCATATACCTTCATAAAAGCCAACACTTACAGTACTAGAAAAGAGAACCAAGAAATAATTCCACATATCTATGCTAACATATTTCCAACAGAGGGACCAAAAATGTACTGGAAAAGGATGACCTTTTCAATAAATGGTGCTAGAGCAACAGCCTAACCCTGTGTAGAAGAAATTAGACACCTATTTCTCACCAGTTAAAATAAAAAAGTAAATCAAAGATCTAAATCTAAAATTATGGACCTCCTAGAAGAAAACAGGATAGAGGGTTAAAGTCCTTTTTTTTTTGCAGAACCGGGAATTGAACTCAGGCCCTTGCGCTTGCCAGGCAAGCTCTTATTCTAGTGAGCTATCTCCCCAGCCCCCTTTTAAAAAAGATATCTAACTGTTTAAACCAACGGGCCATAATACTGAATTAGAAAATTTACTACTGGGAAGTATGTCCTACAAAATGACAATAAAGCATGATACACTTTATTATTACGAATGCCAGAAGCCAGAAGCCAACAGCACAATTACTTTATAAAACTCTAAGCTAAAGGACCATCATTACTTATGTCTGTATCATCAAGGTCTATAACAAAATTTGGTATGCAACAGTTAAAAAATGCTTTAAATTAGCTAGATACACAACTAATTTTTCAGAGCATTATAACATCACCCTGCTGGTAATAAATGGTCATACATAAAAGTTTTAAGCTGGAAGAACTTGGAAATAACAAAAACCATATGCGTTCTAGTTATAGTAGATAAATAATTCACAAATATAAAGAAACTCAGTGCTTAAAAATTGTTCAAGGCATAATTCAGGGCCACAGCTACATATTTTGAAGAATGAAAGAATAGTGACATAGACATTGTAAAATTCTTCAGTGGTGCTAATGTTTTAATTATGTACAGGAGTACATCATTAATTTGTCTTTACCTTATACTTAGAAAACCTGTGAACTTCGATATTTAAAAACATAATTTTAAGCCGGGTGTGGTGGCGCATGCCTGTAATCCCAGCACTGGGGAGGCTGAGGCAGGAGGATTGTTGTGAGTTCGAGACCAGCCTGAGCTACAAAGTGAGCTTAAGGCCAGCCTGAACTGCATAGTGAGGCCCTGTCTCAAAAAGAAAAACAAAAACAAAAACAAAAAACATAATTTTAGGGGCTGGCCAAATAGCTTAGCAGATTAAAGCACCTGCTTAGGCAGACACACGGGCTGGGAGTTTGATCCCTTGGCCTGCTGTGCAGGCTCCACTCCCAGGGTGTGCTGAGAGTGCAATTGAGACTGGGCATGGTGGCACTTGCCCATAATCCCAGTACTCGGGAGGCTGTAAACAGGAGAGTCACTACAAGTCTGATCTACACAGTGAGACCCCAAACACCTTGTCCTAAAAAATGAAAAAATAAATAATAAAAATATATATCTGACTCACTAATAACTATCATTTTATCCAAGTATGTAAGATATTTTAATACTATTTATAGCTACTAATTTTTACTCAATTGTCAATTTTACATGTTAAATACTATGAGTGAAAGAATAACAGATACAAATATAAAAGTTGCATTATTTATGATTATTAAGGCACAGTTCAATTTAAAAAGTACAGTTAAGCTGTGATCTCAAATCATAAATATTTAGAATTACTATCTGTGCATTTCTATATGGTCTACATTTAAATTCATCATGGCAGTTTGACATTAACCACAAATTAAAAAATTCACTAGCACAATTCTGTGTAGCTATTAATCCACCCTCAGATGTTATATCTCTAGATCTCTGTATATGCTGCTCCAGAATGACCTTAACTAGAAGAACCATCCTTCTATTTCTCCCTGATGAAGTATTCTAGATTCATCTCAAACTTATGCGCTTCCATGTAAGCATCACCTACACACAAAGATATCCCTTTCTCTGGTATTAATAGTTGGTATAATTCATCATGGCAGCCTGGAAATGACTACACTCTCAATTTAAAATTAAAGGGAGATTAATGGAATGGTTGATGTTTATTTTTATTTATTTTTATTTCTTTTTTGCCGTAGTGCTTTTTTATTTTGGTTGATGTTTGTAATGTTGTTCAAAGGACTGTAGAACCTGGAAAAGCCATTGCTGCTATTGATGTACAACAT
>PVKA01036554.1:7244-21800 GCA_004027165.1 Ctenomys sociabilis
AAAAAAAAAAAAAAAAAAAAAAAAAAAAAAAAAAAAAAAAAAAAAAAAAAAAAAAAAAAAGAATATGGGAGTGTGGAGAGAATAGATGGAGAGAGATGCTGACTGAAGCATCTCTCTCCATCTATTTATGTTTTAGTTATGTTGAAAGAATTATATTAATGATTTATTGTACTGCAGAGCAGCTATAATTAACAAAAAATGTACAATTCAAGAATGCTACAAAACAGATTTTTAATGTTGTAACCATACAAATAAATTTGTAAAATGATAAATATGTTAACTACCTTGATTAAATCTTTCACCAATGTACACACAAATCAAAACATATTGTACTACATAATACATAAAAATATTATTTTCCAATTTAAAAACAAGTGTTTTTAAAGACTGTAAACTGAAGGAGTGAAATGCAAAAAAAATACAAAATTAAAAAACAATAATTTTAGAAAGTGTTAAATCATAATCATTTGTAAAAATATATTCTATAATTCTCAGAAAATTTATCTTTCCATAAAACAGAGCACATATAGAAAACTGTCACACTGTAATAGCTTATTATAACTATAGGCATTAAGAGGTAATGATTCAGAGTCTCTAATAGTGGACTGATACTCATGAACTTAGGGTTTGGTTTATCAGCCTGGGTAAAGTCTCTAACATCACATTTAGTAAAGTGATACAGGCAGCACTGAATGATTATAAAACAACAAACTCTAAGACTATATTCTGTGAAAAAGTCTCATTTAAAAATTGCCTACTAATAAAAGTGATTCGAAAAATGTTCAACTTGCTTATTGTTTCTTTCATAATATGAAGCATACAAAACTCTAAAAATCTTTACTTAGAAAATGTAAATAAGAGGAAAAACATCAGTGTTAGAGAAATGAATTGAAAAAAGCAGAGAAATGCTTTTTTCAGAAGACTGAAAAGCCTGTATCACAGCTGTCTGCTTCTAATAAGTTAATTTATAAAACCACCAAGTGTGCAAAGCAGAAGATAAGTGCAATATTGTTTATTCAAATCCATTTACTTGGTTAAGGAGACTGGGGACTAAACAAAGATATACTGATTTTTTTGGCATACTCACCAACTGAAATCTGATTTGTAAATTTCTCCATGTAAAACACACCATCACATTTAAAATAACAATAATGAAATCTGTCATTATTGTAGTAAACTCTTGAGTAGCTTCAGAACACACAATAACTGTCTTTAAATCTTATTTTTTCCAACATAATATCTACACTTACACCCACACACTTATCCATACACACACACACACACAGAGTCCCCTAATACTTTTAGTCCTTGCTATGTTTTGTTATACCAAATAAGATATGCCTCTTTAAAGCAAACCAAGGGGAAAACCCTGCTTAAATTTGTGCTGATTTTACCCAGTGATTTTAATGTGCAAGAAGAGCTTAATAGAAATAAGGATAATTTTTTCACATTTATAGAACTTCAAAAAGTCATTCTGCTAGTCAACAAAAAGTCCCCTTAACCAGGCTGAGGAGATAGCTCAGTGGTATAAGCTTCTGCCTGGCAAGTACAAGGTCCTGAGTTCAATCCCCAGTACCAGAAAAAAAAAGCCAAATATAATAGTTTTCCTTAATGAGAAATTAATGAAGGAATCAGAAACTTATTTTCCCCCCTTTAATACAGTGTCAAAAGACAGTAGGTGATAGAATAGTTGAAGCCAAAGAGTAGGCAGATTGAGGAGGTACCACTTTCTCCTAGTAGCTAGCAACATGTAAACAAGTACACGAGGGGTTTTATTAAATTATAATTAGTTTGTGCATTTAAAAAATATTTGCTTGGAGTAGTACAAAGGAGGAGAAAGACATTCATGAATTCAAATTTAATAGATAAAAATAGAAAAAAAATAACAATTATTTGAAAATCTCAGTTCAGTCCTTGTTTGAATGAGCCTTTTTGTTTTCTCCCTACAAAATCTAACAAATTTTAGAAAGGTGTAAGTTTGTTAACTAAGGTGTTTGTAAACAATTAAATATTTCTTTCTCACTCACCCACATTAACATTTTATAAACACACTTACTGGTGTCTATAGCCTATAAATGTGTGTTCAAAGTAATCACACTTCAGTGGTCATTCACACACACACATACACACACACTCACACACACACACACACACACACACACACACACACACACACCCTTTCAGACAGTCACTTCAGAATGATGATTTTTGGACTGAAAATTTTGGAGTGCTAGGCTTCAACAGTCTCATAAAGGAAAAAACTGAAGTACTGATAGGCATGTTCCCTAAGTAACTATTTAGAGACTGATACTCAGAATTGTATGTACAATCATAATTATTTCTACTTAATGGCATAGCTAGTTTAGTTCTACAGAAAACACAACCAAATATCCACAAAAGTCTTTCTCATGTCAGAAACTCTTGCTACGAAATCCAGATGGCAGAGGCTCATCAATTTAGCCGTGCAGATCAGTTGTCCAACTACCTCACAGTTAACATCTCCTGTTTGTGTCAGGTGTCTTCTCCAGTCTCTCAAGGAGAAAGAAAGAAATAAAAAGACAAAACTACCAAAGCCAGGAAAAATTTCAAAGTTCAACATCTATGATTAAAGTCAAAATATCAAAACAAACCAAAAAAGTGATACTTTATCAAAAAAATTTTTTAAGTTACTGTAAGCCTAAAGAAGGAAACCCTTCCCCCCCCCCATCTCTGCTGTGCATTAACTAATGATCAACTTGTAACACCCAGCTGAACTGAAGCAGAGTGGTGCTAGGTGTGGAAGGCCCTCCTGAGGATTACTGCCAATAGCATAAAAGCAGAACTGGAGGGGAAGATGGCATAAATTGATTCTTTAGGAGAAGCCCTGTTGTTACAGGGCTTTCCTGATATGAACTCAGTTCTCAGTGTCAGGGACGTTTGAGACCTTGCTGTCCTGAGTATGGCTGCAATTCTTTTCAGGGGAGCTCTGGTTCTTACTTTAAGAATTATTTCCTGGCTCTAGGGTGGATCCCTCAGCCTGCTGCCACAGATTTTTCATCTATCTTATGGGCACAAACTTTCTAGCTTCAGCACTAGTCTTTGGCCCTTCCCAGCATAGATTCTTGAAACAGACTTGCACGAGACATTGGTGCGGGCTCTAGGCCTCTAGTTGGATTTGTGGAGGACACTGCTATGGGCTCTAGGTTTTCAGCTGGATTCATGAAGGACACTATTGTGGGATCCAGGCCCTCTGCTGGATTCTTTGGGTCTCTAGTGTATGGACAGTTCTCCTGTACTCTTTTTGCATTTGACTCTTCGGATGAATATTATAAATTAATCCTATAAATAATGTGCCCTATTTTACTTTGAAAATCCTGACTACAATACACACACTCTTTCTCCTCTCCATTCCTGGTTATTTTCCTCTCTTTTTGGTATATATCCCTCCCTCCCACTTTCCTCTGTCTATTTCTATTAAAAAGAAAAAGAACTTTACTTTCAGCTGATACAGAAAAAAATCTCGAGATTTTTTTCTCAGGCAGATGGCAAGACCTAAGAACTATTTAGAAAACTTTGGACTGTTTATGTGTTAACAGTCTCACTTGCAAAAAAATATAGATCTGTGTATTTTTAGTTTAATGAGATGTGTTCAAGGTCAAACAGCAGAGCTAGGACTAGTTAGAAGAGTATAAGAAACAACTAGCAGCTGCCCTGAAGTCCAAAGTTAAACAAAGCCATGAAGGTTAGAAGCAAAGAAGTATAGCAGAAAAATCTTTCTGTTATGATTTTCCCAAGAACAAGGGAAAGTACTAATTCACTGGTGTAAACCCAGAATTTGAGACAATTCCTGAAATATTATGTGTATTAGACTTAACTGGAATCACATTTGCTCAAAGCAACATCTTTGTGATAACAGTAAGTATGAAATGTACTAAAGTAGTAAGAGTGTTCATGCTTAAGGACAATAGTCACAGATAAAAATATATGTCTGCTGTCTGATAATACTATTCTTCTGGAGCTTTCTCTGTTGTAAAGATTTTAGACACTATGACTGATAACATTAAAATGTGAAGGGCAGGGAGGAAAAACATACACATGGGCATATTCTAAGTGTACTGCATTTCCACACAGAAAAAAATCCAACACAAAAGAATAGCCTCTATGAAAATTGTAAAACTCAGTTGATTTTGTTAGTATATATAATTTAAGCTCATAGAAAAATAAGTCATGTTTTATTCAGTTAGATATGTGCAACTTCATCTTGCAAGTAAATCTAAGTAATTATGAGATTATGAAAACATAAAGAACCTTAGATACCAGAACTTTTCAAAAATTTGCCAAACTAAAATTCCCTTCAGCAACAATGTACATATACCCACATCCAGTGAGTAAATTTTGCTTATGCTTCTTAAGCAATGAAGTTTATTCTGACAATTTTTCTACTAAGAATGGCATAAGCAAAGTGCTTATTCATTTTCTGTATTTTGTTGGCAAACAAAGCTATGACACATAGCAATATAAAGAAAAATATAATTCTAAAATGAACTTGCAATCAGTGCAGAGGACTGCTCTCAACTATCTAGGGTCTGCAGCTCTGGCTCCCAGAAGCACATAGAAATACTGCCACATGCTGTTCATCTGAGTGCTCTGCAAGTGGAGCTCACCAAGTCCCCTCTCAGAAGGCCAAAGGAATGCCCAGGTCAGGAAGCTGCTACCTACACAAAAGCACCAGCCAGTCTTGAGAATGGTAAACAACAATCCTTAGGAATCTAACAGCAATGTCTAATTACCACTCTATGAAGGATACAATTATAGCAGGACAAAGAAATCTCTGTTCATACTGTTCCCCACTAAAGAAATGAAAATATTACGTATATAATAACCTAACAAATTTACTAATATGATTCTTTTACAACATTCTCTTTTTAGCAGTGATAAATCTACATGGTGCCACACAAATTATATATATATATATACACATACCTATAATATATTTCAATGCAGGAACTATGTTTTATTCAATTTTGGCCCTCCTGTGACTAAGAGAGAAGAAACATACTGAGAAAATGCTGCTGAATGAATGAATGGATGGATGATTATACATGGTTCAGAATTTGAGAGATTTCTAAAGAATAAGTATCTTACCTTCAAAAAAAACTAGTACTTATTGGGTTCATCTTCATGAAAACTGTATAAAAATGGTATTATTAAAAACTAGTTGTCAATCATGTCTTTCTTCTATAATGAGAAATATCACCAGCCAAAATAAAAGTACTGAGATTAAAAAAAAAAAAAAAACTGCTACCCTACATTCTTATCTGGTCCTTAATTTTAACATCTAGTGAAAAGCATTCAGATAAAAACAGAAGTAGAGAACTATAAGCAGCTTATGTGCAGGCAGCACAGACAGCGTTAACTCACTTTTGATTCACTTACTCATTCACTCATACATTCAAAATATGTGGCTAGGGAAGGCAAAGTCTAGAGAAACCGTGTTTTATTCAATTTTGTTGCTCCTGTGACTGAGGAAGAGAGAACATGCTGGGAAAATGCTGCTGAACGAATAAATGGATGGATGGGTTACAGAGTTCAGAATGTTTTAAAATCGAGATCACCAACATTCAGTGGGTCTTCTGCTTCTTACTTACTCTTCTAATATACTTTACCCAATTCACATTGAGAGGTGAGTACAGACCTTCAGTGTCTTCAGAGTGAAACCTTTTATCATGGTTCAGAAAGCCCTAAGTAACTGGGCCTCCTGCTTCCTCTGTACCCACATTTCCTACCACCATCCCACACTATGCACTGCACACCAGCTTCTTTGGCCTCCTGCTGAAATGGCTTATTATTTATTGCTAATTTTAGCTCTGGTTGCCTATCCCTCTAGATTTGGATGGCTCATACTTTCACTACCTCCAGTGAAAGGAGTGAAAATCACCGTCATGGATCTGCTCATTCACACTACATGTACGAGCACTTGCTGTCATTTTTCAATTCTCCATTTTGCAGTTATAACCATCTCATTTAAATATGTAATTTCTTCCCCTCTCACTGGAAAAAATTATAGAACACTATTTCATTTATTATTATCATCTCACATAAATATTTACTTATTCTCTCACTGTATCCAGAGTTCCTAAGAGCTTTTATTGTATGCTTTATTGCTGTGAGGAGGGTATCCAGAAAGTCTAGTATATACTAGATGTTCAATAAATATTTATATAATGAAAAAACATCATCATCTGAATAAAACATGGCACTTACCATTTTTAAAAATAAAACTGTGTCTTAATTTCTTCTTGGAGTAGTCTCATATGCTCATAAATATTTGGCAAGTAAAATTGTAAGATATAAAAGAAGGGAATATCTGACCACCCACAGAAATAGAAAGCAAACTCTGGATATGTGATTTCCTTCAGTTATTTCACACTGCAAATTTTAGACAGACCAATAGAGACTTCTTCTACACTGGTAAAACCAACAGAGCCTTCCACAGGTAAAAATTACAAAAGTGTTGTGTTAGCTTTTCAAGAACTTAGAATTTCATTCTTTTCCAGAATCAAACATTCAAGTCAGAGTCAGAAACTGTCAGATCCAGAAACAGAACTTCAGATGATAGATCAAAATATCTGGTCAGCATACAGTGATGCCTCATAATCCGATGTAACAGAATACAAAGTTCTTATATATACTAGTATAAAAGAAATGACACTGGGCAAAAGCCTATCCAGTAAAAAAAAAATTTTAAAAACCCACTGATATTTCTCTGCTTCTCTTTTTCTCTCCTTCCTCTATTTTAGCCCTAATGCTTAGAATTTCCTACTTTAAAATTAGTAGTTGACAGTGCTAAGACTTTGTTGGGTTTAACCCATTTTATTTGAATCTCCAGAGATTGATGCCAGAAAACTGAAATCTTAGTTCTCAGGTTTCTTCTTTATTTAAAATGCCAGCTCAGATGGGAGAAGGTTTAGCTCAATTCAGTTGATGACTCAGTTGATGATAATGATGCAATTCAATCAATTTATAGCTCTCTGCTCTTTCACCCCATCCCATCTACAGTACTGACATTTGTTTTTAAAGTCTTTCTGTTATTGAACAACTGAATGAAAAATAGAGTTCTAAGTTCTTAAAGAAACAGAGTCAAAAAGGCAGCATTAAAAACAGACTGTTTCTTCTGTTAGGGTGGCAAACCTGGTGGGATTGTTCAAAACATCACACATCAGTCTGTGGCTGTGGCCCTGTGGTAGAGTATTTGCCTGGCACATGCAAGGCCCTGTGTATGATCCCTAGCACTACGATAGTGTGTGCATAAGAAGAAAATATGACAAATTATGTACATCACTGACGCAACATTTTTTAACTCATAACTTTATTGAAAATCAATTATTATACGCAAATTAAAATTGTACACAAATATTGAAATGTGAAAGATATAAGATGTAGACAGTGAATTTTAGGAAAGTATTTCTGAAATGAATACATAACATAAGATTAATCATAGATTTACATTGTAAAAAAATTATTGACAAACTTAAATGAATATAACAATAAAAATTGTCTAAAATAAACATGAAGAGTTTACAGATCAGTCATATAATAGTTCACTCTGTGCCAAAATCAAGAAATTTATATGGGATAGGCAATAAATATTTAAAGATTTAAAATTTCTGAATTTAGTTAAAATTATAGCACCACGTTTCCAAGAAAAATGAACCTTTTTCACAAAAAATATGAATAAAATCATACCAAGCTACACAAAAATGAAATTGTCCTAAACTAACTGTGAGGAAAAAAAATCATTAAAGCATATACATAGAAAAATATTAGCTATGGAAGAAGAAAATTAAACAGCATCTTATTCCACATTAGGAAAAAAAAAGAGCAAATGGGTAAGAAACTAGACTTATTTATTCAAAGGACAAAAAAAATCTATCTTCATTGAATTTTTTACTTAGCAAACAT
The DNA here is from genome assembly GCA_004027165.1 of Ctenomys sociabilis. Taxonomy (NCBI): domain Eukaryota; kingdom Metazoa; phylum Chordata; class Mammalia; order Rodentia; family Ctenomyidae; genus Ctenomys; species Ctenomys sociabilis. The sequence continues at coordinate 15,186 of PVKA01036554.1, forward strand.
ACCTTTCAAAACTAAAAATAGGATATTTTCCACTTATACTAATTCAAAATATTCTAATACCTCCCAAAAGTAAAAGGATATATTCCACTTATACTAACTCAAAATATTCTAATACCTCCAGGCAGAGCATATAGAAAATAACAAAGACCATAATCCAGAAGGCAAGAGAAAGGGTTGGAGAGATAGCTCAGTGATGTAAGTCCCTGCCTGATAAGCATAAGCTCCTGAGTTCAATCTTTGGTGCAAGGACAGGACAGGACAGGACAGGACAGGACAGGACAGGACAGGACAGGACAGGACAGGACAGGACAGGACAGGAAAGGAAAGGAAAGGAAAGGAAAGGAAAGGAAAGGAAAGGAAAGGAAAGGAAAGGAAAGGAAAGGAAAGGAAAGGAAAGGAAAGGAAAGGAAAGGAAAGGAAAGGAAAGGAAAGGAAAGGAAAGGACAGGACAGGACAGGACAGGACAGGACAGGAAAGGAGACAAAAAAGTCACAGAACGCAAGAGAAACTGCTGCATGGTCCTGGATAAAGAATAAAGAACTCTCAAAGTGGTAGTTACACAGGACTATGCAAAATATAATATTAGATGAACCCATTTAAAAGGTCATTGAAGATTTCCACAAAACAGTATCAATCTTATGTCAGGTTATATACCTATTTTTTCATGAGTGTGCATGTGTGTATGTGTTTGTGTGTGCAAAAACATAGAAAAGCTAATATAAAGTCAATGGAAAATGGAAATACACTTTTTAAAGTTTCTAATACTAGGAGAAATATCATACCATGTCTTATAATTAGATTGTAAGTCAAAGAAACAGTATAAATCATAAAACAAAAATTAATTCAAAATTAAATATTTCAAAATAATATTTGAAAATTAAAATTAAATTGTGAGACCAACTAAGAGGTCAGAATGTAGTATATCATAAGCATGAATCTGTGAACAATTCAAAGTACTCACATAGTATTTGATTAGGCTAATATATAGAAAATTATCAAGTAAAAAAGTTTACATGATAGTGAAGAATTACTAAGAATAAAACATAACAAAAATACTGGTATGACAAATATATGACAGGCACTTCTAACAGTTTGGGAATATGATAGTACATAAAATTCTAGTATGTCATGGACATGGACAGGGTCCATGACACTAGTGGCCAGGTGTCACTTGTAGGACTGAGCCACTGCTAGTTTCTTGATGTCCACCCTGTAGACCTGGACAAAATCATGATCCATAGGGTGCAGGAGAAGTCCATTTGTAGAGTATGCTGATAGAAATATTTCGCTCTTTTTCTCCTTTGTTTCTTTGCTCTATTTTATGGGTTCTTTCCATTATCATTCATGGAGTTGTGGTCATTTGGTCCCTCTCTAGATACCACTCAGTAGTCTGTGTAGACTTGGCTTTGTCACCATGAAATTCTCTAGTTGTTCTTTGTCATGAAAGTATTTCACTTCTCCATTAAACGTGAAAGAGAATTTTGCAGGGTATATCAGTCTAGGATGGAATTTGTTTTCTCACAAGACTTGAAGTACTTTGCTCCATGCTGTTCTCAACTTGATGGTTTGTAAAGAGAATCTGTCATTATTCTGATGGGTTTTCCTTTACACGTGATCATTTCTTTTCTCTAGCAGCTTTTATTATACTGTTCCTGTGCTGAATTTCTAGGATCTTGATTATTATATGTCTAGGTTCTAACTGGGTTGATATTATTTGGAGTTCAATATGTTTTAGTTATCTGAATGTCAGATTGTCCATGTTTTAGAAGTTTTCTGCTATTACTTCTGCCCACATTCTTTTTATATCATTTGTACTGACTCCTTTTTTCTCATTGATGCATTATTAGTCTTGCGTTGTTCATCTTTGCATTGTCTTGCAGATGTCAAATTATTTTTTCTTGCATCTTGTTTTTAAGACATTTTTCTTACCTTTTCACTAGCTGCAGTAGTGACTTCAAGGTATAAAAGTTTATTTTCACTTTCATTCAAATGGGAAATTGAGATTTTATCTGTGATTGAATTTTTAATTTCCTGTATATCACTTTGAATCTGCTTCATGTAGTCTATTTCTTTCCTATATTGCTCATTCAAGGATTCCATTTATTTTCTATTCTATCAGTATCTTCTTTAGAAGCACTTAGTACTTCTTTCATTATAGTTATTTCTTTTTTTTTACTTCAGAAATTATTTCTGATCTGATTTCTTCTATAACTTTCTACAGTTGTTTCCTCACTTCAGACACTATTATTTCAGAGATTTCAGGTATGTGATTTCCAATTTCTTCTATACTAGTATCTCCTGCACTTGTTATGGGTGGGCTCGAGGCCTGAGAATGCATTTTTCTCTTTTTTTTTTTTTTTGTCATTTTTGTATAGCACTGTCTTCTGACCTTTGGTGTAGAGCTTTGGTAGAGTTATTACCTTAGCACCAGGTCTGGATCGACCAAGTTCAAACCTGTCCAGGTGGGTGTGGCTTAGGTCCAGCTGCTGTGTTCTACTTCTTCCTCCTGCAGCCGAACTCCCAACTCTATAGGGAGTTTGGCACAGGGTTCCACACTGGGCCTGTCTGATGGAGGAAGTTCCACTCACACGCCAGGCCTGGGCACTCACTTGAATGAATGTCCGGCGGGGCCCAGGTGGTTCCATTCACATGCCGGGCCAGGGTGCTGGCTGGAGTTATGTATTATTATTAAGCATGGAAAGTTCACACAGAAGTTCACTTTAGAAGTTTAGAAACTGAATTGTTACTCCTCTTCTGGATATGGTCTGCTGCAAAAAGAAATATGTTACTAGATAAAAAGTTTTGTATCTTTTCAGAAAACTATCAAGGAAAAAGTCATTCATGCATTTAAACTTCTTTTAATGAAAATATTTCATTCTAATTTACCATGAATGATAATAGGAAATTTTTGAAGTTATAGAAAGACAGTTAAGTTATTCACTATAGGTAATACCTGATTGTTATGTTTTATGGTATGTAAGTTCTGAGTTCATGCATTTTGTAATAGAGTTTATTAGTGTGTTAAGTACCTATATACAGGTATATATGTTTAGCTTAGAAGCTCTTTGAACAATATTCCTCCAAGTTGTATGAGTGTTAAAAACTAGTTAAATTTACTATCTAACAGACCTTGACAGGTTCTTTGAAAGGTACATTTAGTATTTCTGGTGAACACTTAATTCATCAGAAATGTTGATCAACAGATATTCACATTCAAAACACACTACAGTACCCAAAATCCACATTTAGTTTTATCTCTTAAAATTCCCCACCAAAATCCTTGCCCTGCCAAAAAGCTATATTTAGTCCTCAGAATTTAATGTAGACATTTCAATTCCCAACACTTGCTAAGATCTTTTTTCTCTGTAAAACAATACTTTCCTTTCTCTCTAAATGTCTTTCAAGATGAAATCTGAGATTCTGTTTCATTACTTCATTTACTAAACACAGTCTGAGGGCCTGCCCTACATGAGGCACTGAACAGGAATCCCAGATAAGCAGGAATGACTAAGTCAGAGCAAGTTCCTACCTTTGTCTATCTACACAAATTACACAATCAATTAAACCATTAATCAATCACAATTACGATTAAGTGTTACAAGCAAATGTGAGACACAGGAAGCCTGGATAATATGTACTGGGAGAAACAGCCTTGTGCTAGGATTCATAGGAAGTAGTTTTGAGCTGAGTTTGAAGGAAGAACAAGGGCCTAGAGTGGGACAGAGGGATATAAAAGTAAACTTTCTTGATGAAGCTATGGTTATGATTCACTTATGATATATTAGGAAAGATATGGCAAGGGAATTCTTTTCTAAATATAAAAATTTAGTTGAATGGTATTTCTCCCTATTATCTTTTCTCTCTGTAAAGCTGGGGATTAAAAACAAAAAGCAATAATGATCTCACATTTGAAGCTTAAGAAGCCACCAGGAAAAGGCACTAGGGAGCTCCTCTTGGGGAGTTCTGAGAAATGATCAGTCAGCACTGGTCTTCCTTCTCTGAGCCCCAATGCCCAGGTCATATGGGGTGAATCACAGGGCTATGAAAGGCCAGGCCTGCAGAGACTGCTTTGCTTTGTGAAGAAAGCTTCATTCTCCAAACCCTGCAAGTGGAGAGGGAAGACTTCTTAAGAGGTATCAGAGAGTGATTCAGAGATGAGCCCTGGCAAGGAGCTTCCAGAAGGAATAACAAAGACTGCTTTTCCCTGGTTAGGTACTTACTGGACCATAGAGACCACAGAGACCACAGGGCCTGGGGCAAATCCCTGCTAGTAAAACTGCCCAGGCTAAGAGAGGGGGCTGCTCACAGCAACAGAGAGGTTCATGTGAAGCTGAATGCTGTCCACTTGGATCAGAAAACATGCCACACACTATTTGCACTTAGATTACCACTAACAATAGACCATACAAATGACTGCAGCAAGGCCAAGGCCACTTCAAAGAGAGATAGAAGGGGCATGCATATAAAAATAGGCCACATAATGTGTTCTGTTACAAGCCCCTGGCAACACAAATAGGTCTAGCTGGTATAAGGGGTAGAGAGAATGAGACCTAAATTCAAACATATGCAAAGTAAACATCTAAAAACCAAAGTGAGACTTTCTAACAACCAAAAACAATACAAAGTTGTAGCCAAGTCATAATATCATTGACTTTCTCCATAAAAACTCAATCGAGTTCAGCATAGGGAAGTTTGAGGACAGTTTTGAATTTTTTTTTTTTAATTGGTGAAAAAAAGCAGTATCTTGTCTATGTACCTTATGTACACCTTATGGTTCAGACTCCTTAAAGTTGTAACTACTATAAAGAAAATGTCACTAGTATGTGACTAAACAAAATAAATAGACTAAATATATATAAAACAGACAAAGTATACATGAAACACGAATTTCAAATCAATAGGATAAAAAATCTAATTAAATATATAAATTCTGATTAAAAGGATATCAAATTCTAGAGAGAAAAGAAAAGTAAAAACTTACCTCTACATTACATAAACACATACTCAAGGTGTAGTCAAAATTTAAATGGAAAGCATAAAAACTAAAATTATTACAATATATCCAAGAATATTCATATGAATTTAGAATGAGAGCTTTTTCATACATTTGGATATCTAGGAACTACAAAAGAAAGAGACACTTGATCAAAACTATAGAAATTACGGCAAATGACATAAACAAACAGCAAAAGAAAATGATAGTGTAGGAAATATATGTAACATTGTATGACAAGCATTCATATGGAAAATGCTCCTAAGTAACAAACAGCCCACTAGAAAATAAAGTATACACGATAACCAGGACATTCACACAAGAGATCTAAATGTCTGATAAACTAATGAAAAGCAACTTGATTTTAAATTTATTCAAGAAAACACAAATGAAAGCAAGGATAATATACCTGTTTTTATTTAGTAGTCTGGTAGAAATTGGAAGAGAAATAAAATTAAAACTACCCATTCCCCTGAGTATTTTAGCTTTCTGCCACTGGGACAATTGCCTGAAAAAAAATCAACTTAAACAAGGAATTGCCAGCCCCAGAGACCAGCCAGAGACAGCGCGGCCCACTCCGCCATCCTGCTCCATCCCGCCAGCCCCCGCCCAGCCCGAGACCAGCCTGAGACAGTGGCTGACTCCAGCGGCCTCCTGGATCCCGCACCAAGCTCTCCCAGTGAGAGCGAATTTACAGGACTCACCAGGCTTCCCAGATCAGTGAGAGTGTGGTGAGTCTGAGGGAGAGCCTTTGGCTTCTTCCCACGCGCACTACACGGATCCCTGTCCCCAACCCCTCCAAGCCAGTGACTGGCCTGAAACCTCAGGACCCACTCACCAACAACTCCCCGGATCCCCTGACCTAAAGCCCACTGATTGAGTGGGAATTTCCCCGATTCTCTGGGCATCAAAGGTCAGTGAGTGTAGAACCTCAGGCCCGTTGTGCCTGAGATACATTTCCCAGGGATTAAGCTGCCCGTCACCTCCCGTGACTCAGTGACAGCTCCAGGCACACTGTGCCAGAGAAACATTTCCAGGTGATTACTGGTCCCACCCCACAGCCCCAGACCCAGTGCAGGTCGGCCTGGAGTGAGAACTCCAAGCCTGCCACACCGGAGGGACATTTCTCAGCAATCCACGGTCCCACGCTACGGACCGAAACCCAGCACAGCCTGGCCTGTGAGTGAGGGCTCCAGGCCCACTGCACCAGAGGGACCTTTCCCAGCCTTCTTGGGTTAAGGTCTGTAGACCCGGACCCAGCACAAGCTGGCCAGCTCAGTACAGCCTACTCAGTGAATAAGATCATCCACTATCCTTTTGTGAGTCCAGAAAACCCACCAAAGCCCAGGCCCACCCACCTGGGGAACGACCTGCCTGACACAGGAGGGCTGACCCCGGGAACCAACAGAGGGGAACCAAAGGACTGCAGCAAAAAAGGAACTGAACACAACAGCTAGACCCAGGATAGGCATACCTGGAAAATCTCAAACTTAATAGACTGGCACCCGAATCTCATAACAAGCTAAGGTTATAGCTGCACCAAAGCTCTACACCAAAGGTCAAAGATCAGTGCTATACAAAATGACAAAGAGAAGGGGAAAAATGCAATCCCAGACCTCGAG
>PVKA01036555.1:0-21701 GCA_004027165.1 Ctenomys sociabilis
TGGCGGAGTCGGCGCGCTGTCTCTGGCCGGTCTCAGGAGCTGGGCGGGGGCGGGCGGGATGGAGCAGGACGGCGGAGTCGGCCGCGCTGTCTCTGGCCGGTCTCAGGAGCTGGGCGGGGGCGGGCGGGATGGAGCAGGACGGCGGAGTCCGCCGCGCTGTCTCTGGCTGGTCTCAGGAGCTGGGCGGGGGCGGGCGGGATGGAGCAAGATGGCGGAGTCCTGCATCGTCTTATAGGTGATGAATTATTTTTTTTCCTGCATCCTTGTTGTTTTTAAGAGATCTTTTCTTATCTTTTCATTAGCTGCATCAGCGTCTTCAAATCTGAAGTTCTATCTTCACTTTCATTCAAATGACTTTGCCAGCTTGTGATTCAGATTTTAATGTCCTCTATATCTCTTTGATTCTGCTTCCTGCATTCTATTTCTTTCCTGTATTGCTCATTCAAGGATTCCACCATTTTTCTAATCTCCTCTATTTTTTATCAGTGTCTTCTTTAGAAGCACTTAATTATAGTTATCATTTCTTTTTTTACTTCACAGATTATTTGTGATCTGATTTCCTCTAAAATTTTCTGCAGTTGTTTCTTTACTTCAGATGCTGTTAGCTCAGAGATTTCAGCTGTGTGATTCCCTATTTGTTCTATGCTAGTGTCTCCTGCATTTGTTCTGAGGGGACTTGGGGCCTAAGACTGCATTTTGTTCCTTCTCTTTGTCATTTTGTATAGCACTGTCCTCTGACCTTTGACGTAGAGCTTTGGTCCATTTATAACCTTAGCACCTACTGAAATTCTTACCCAACCGAGATTATATAATTAAGGCAATTATAGTTTTGTATTTACAGAATTACAATTAGGAATACAAATAATGGGTAGTGATATTTAGCAGTTGATAAACTTTTATAACTACTGAGTTTGTATTTTAGACACTCAGAACAAACATTGTGTCTATATAGCTAAGCAGATATTAAATTGGGAATTTGTTTTTAAGTTAGTTCCCCTAAATTCTGTTTGATCATCTCCTCTTGATGTACCTGCAGTCTTCCTGGCAGAATAGTTCAATTTGTTACCTATTGCCCCCTCTTTAGATTAAGAGAGAAAGAGTGGACGCTGTTGTAGATCTGGTTCTAGGAAAGAGTCTCAGCTTACAGGATCTGGATCTACCAAGTTCAAACTTGTCCAGGTGTTCCTGGCTTGGGTCTGGCTGCTGTGCTCAGCTTCTTCCTGCTAAAGTCCATGGAAGTGAACTCCCTTTGCTCCTCTGGCAAAATGCTTAGCTCCTGAATTAGCTGAGTGTTTCTAGCCCCTAGTCTTTCTGTAGGGACTTCAGTACTGAGTTTCAAACCAGGCCTGTCTGATAGAGGAGGTTCCTGTGAGTGTGTGGATAGTCTCACACATAGGCCAGGCCGGGGCTGGGTCTGGAGGGTCTGGTGGGCATGAAGCAGAAGGTTTCTCTCACACACATACACACATTGGGTCTGTGCTGGGTTGGAGGGGTCTGGTGGGTGCGGAGTGGAAGGTCTCACACACTCCTGGGGCCTGGGCTGAGTCTGGAGGGGATCTGGTGGGCGTGGAGTGAAAGGTGTCATCTGCAAACTCATTTGTTCATTGAGCAGTATTCACAAAGCACCATCTATGTGTCAGCCCCATGATAGGATCTGGGGACGCTGTTGTCACCTAAACAGTGCTCCACCTTTAGAGAGCATATATTCTCTTCCTCTGGAGCTGCTGCTGTGACCACCAGGGCTCTTGCTGAAGTCCACGCTGAGCTCTTCCTCCAGCTTTAGGCTGCTCAGGGTGCAGGAATCTAGTTTTTTGTTTTGTCATGAAAATATTTAGACTCACCTTTTCTTTCTTTTTTTTCTGTAATTAGGACAAGGTCTACAGGGTCTCACTACATAGATCGGACTCATAGTGATTGTCCTGTGTTCAGCCTCCCAAGTGCTGGGATTACAGATGGGGGCCACCAAGCCCAGTCTCAATCACCATCTCAGCATGCCCTGGAGGCAGGGCAGGCACAGCATGTTGGGGACCGAACCGGAGCTGCCGCGTTCTGCCTGAGCAGGCACTTTAGTCTGCTGAGCTATCAGGCCAGCCTTAAACTCACCTTTTCAATTTCTAGTAAAAACAGTGTTGAGATGTTAGCTGGTATTGCATTGAACCTATTAATTATTTTTGAGAGAAACAACATTTTAACAATATGCTCTTTTCCAACTCATGAATATTTGTTTAGGTGTTTAAAAAATTCGGTGCCATTTCGGTCTCTTTCACATACATGATTTTCAAAGATCTAGAGGATATTCCCCTAAATGTATCATATTGTTGATGCAATATAAATGATACTTTTCTTAATTCCTAATTTTGATTATTCATTGATATTGATAGCATGAAACAATTGATTTTTGTTTATTCATCTTACATCTTTTGAGAGATTCATTACTACATAGTTCTAGTAGATTTTTAGAGATTCCAGTAGATTTTTTCTTACATGAACAGTCATGCTCTCTGTGAATAAAGACAGTTTTTCTCCTTTCTTTCCAACATCAAACCCTTTTTATTTCTTTTCTTTTTTTTTTTTTTTTTTTTTTTTTTTTTTTTTTTTTTTGGCGGAACCGAGGATTGAACTCAGACCCTTGCGCTTACCAGGGAAGCACTTATTCTACTGAGCCATCTCTCTGGCCCCCCTTTTTATTTCTTAATACTGGCTAAAAACTTCAACAAAATGTTAAACAGAAGAAAATAACCTATTTTTTTCCCTTTGTTTTGTGATTCATATAGAGGACAGCATTACTCTACTTTATAGACTCTTTTTTGTTAGGTTGAAAAAAATTCTTATTTTTGTGGAAGTTTTTTCTTGAACAAATGTTTGATTTTGCTAAATGCTTTAGCTGCATCTATTGATTGCATACAGTTTTACTTTTTAAACTTAGTCCCTACAGTTAATTGTATTGATAAATTTTGAATTTTATAGCTACCTTACAGTCTTGGCTTAAATTCCATTTAGTTGTAATTACTACACTTTAAATATAGGATTCCCTTGTTAAAATTTTGTTTAGAATTTCTCATCTAGGATACTGATATTGTAATATAGTTTTCTTGTAATATTTTTTGGCTCGATGTATGTGTAACACTAGCTCCTTCAAATGAGTTGTGGACTATCTCCTTGACTTTAGTTATCTATAAAAGTTTGTAAAATTTGTATTGTTTCCTTTAAATATTTGATAGGAGTTACCACTGAACCTATCTGGTTTTGAACTTTTATGTATCATAATACTTTAACTTCTAATTTAATTTATTGAACAGGTATAAATCTATTAAAATTTTCAGGTTGTCTAAGTTGTTATATTTATTAGTATTTAGTGATTGGTGATTTGTCTTTATTATTCTTTATTCTATGCCTGTATGGTTACAGTGTCTCTTATTGTTCATATTAGCAATTTGCATCTTCTCTTTTATTTTTATCATTTTATTTGTATTTTCAAAGAAACAAATTTTGCATTAATGGTTTATTGATTTTTTTCTGTTTTCTATTGTATTGATTTCTGTTATGATCTTAATTAGTAGCTTTTTTCTACACTAACTTTGAGTTTAATTTACTCTTTGTTTTCACATTTCTTAAGTTGGAAATTGAGTTCTTTGATTTGATAATTTTCTCCTTTCTTGATATAGCTATTTGGTGCTACAAATAGTAACCTTTCCTCGTCAAGCACTGCTTTATTAGCTTTTCATAATTTTGTTTAGGTTATAGCTTACTTTTATTCAATTAAAATATTATTTAACTTCAATGTTTGAGTTGTCTATGATCTTTGGTATTAGAGCCTCGATCCATACAGAATCACCAAACCAGGCAGTCTGACAGGAGAGGAAGTTTTATTGGAGATAGGAGAAAGTGCGTGGGCTTTCTAGTGGACCAAGATACCCTCAAACAAAATGGAACAGGAGTTTTTATAGGCTTTTTTTAGGGGAGGGTGTTTGTGGGCTGGAACAGCCAATGGAGAGCTAATCTAGATAGGGTCAGCTGGTTTGTGGGGGACTTTTGATGTCCCAGTAAGGGAAGATCCTATAGTTTTGTCCTGTCTTGGGTCCAAGATACAAAGTTGGATAGAACTGTTTTTGTGGTTTGGACCCAACCTGGAGCCAAAAGGAACTGAGCTTTGGAGTGAGGGTGAGGGTCCTGACTTATCATTTTGGACTCTGTTTGATAGGAAAGATGGCAATAAGTCATCTGGCTACTTTCTGCTGGCTGGGGTACTGAGGGGTTTGAGTCCATGCATTAGGAGGAGTCAGAGGAGGGTGTAGAGCAGTCCTGTGTTGGGTCCTATTGGGCCAGAGCCTGATAAGAATAGTTTAAGAGAAGCATTTGGTTAAAATTTTGGGTTTTTAATCTAGTGACAGTATTATGGATAAGGGAAATGAAGCAGGGGGGTACCATGAGCATAATAGCAAGCCCTGGTGAGGGGTCCTATAAGGGGAGTGAGCCAAAGGAAGACAGAATTCTGTGTGTCTTGTCCATCACACCCAGGGAGCCTAAAAATTGGTAATCTTGTGCTCTCTCCTTGAGTTTTTTGATCTTTTGGCTGATAATACCTGATTGATTTGCAAAGTAACAGCATTCTTACCCCAGGAAGAGGCAAGTTCCCCCTTTTACCACTGTTATGAGATCTAAGGCTCATCTGTTTTATGGGACCATGCATAAGAGTTGTTGGCTGTTTTACTGTAGTGAAGGTGTCAGCTATATGTTTTACATTATTGGCCAATTTGTTGTCTGATCGTGTAGTCCTATGGAAGTCCCAAGTCCTGCAGCTCCAGGGTTGTTTCTAGGAAAGCCATGCCCATTTTATGGGTGGCCCATTTTATCCTATGTGGTATGGGTATATTTTTTAAAGAGGAAGGCATCTTGAAACTCTGAGTCAGTATATATGTTGAAATTAAGGATCAAAGGGAGATTATGAGTGAAGAACAGTGTCTGGAGTCAGCAGGGAAAGGGCCTGTCTGAAGGGGTCATGTAAATAGGCCATCAACAACCAGCATGAAGATTGTAGAACTAATATAGGGATTTTAGAACTCAGGAAGAACACTATATATGTTTTTTGTATCAGCAAGAAAAGTTATTTTACCTGGTATGTCCAGCAAGACTCAGGGTTCTGACAAAGGTACCTTGATATAGGCCATGGACCCAATCTCTTTGTTCCTTTTCAGTGGCAAGATCAAGCAGGTCAAGTATGGATGGATCTGGCTGTAGTAAGCTTTCCTGTGAGGGCAGGGAATTGGATGACTTACCTGCTCTCTGGTGGGCAATGCAGTTGCATTTCCAGTGACCTTTGAGCTTATAGATGCAACCAGGTCCCAGTGACATCTGTAGGTTAGGGCAGGTGCATGCCCAGTGTCCTTTGTTCACTTGAAATCATCCAGGAAGTGATTGGGTGGCAGTATGTTTAGGCTCTCAGCATTACCTTGATAAGGTCCTACTTTGATGGGAGTCCCAAGTGTCACAGCCAAATGTTGGCACATGTGTACAGTTAATTTTTGTCTTGATTATTGAAGACATGTAAAGTCAGGTTGACTACGTTTTCCTGTGAGGTTTGAGAGTCGAGATTTGTTTTTTAGTTTGAAATGAGTGTCAGGGATATAAAATAGGAATTAATAACTTTTTTTCAGGAGAATCTGGGTCTATCTTGGTATATTTAGTTTGGAGGAATATACTTAATTATTAAAATTTTATCTGTGTATCAAACACATTCAAATATGAAGTGTGATCAGAGAACTGTTATTTTTTACCAACCATGGACATTTTAGCAGTCAAATTCCAATAGCATGTTCACATAAATGTTTGTTAGAAAATTATCATTTGACTGATGACAAATATCCAGAGCATAGGAGAAAGACATGTTTAAATTTGAAAGAAAATTTACATTGTAGAATATTATATGTTTGAAAGCAACTTTTATGAGAAAACCTTTTTTTTTAAAAAAAAAATCTTTAACTCAGGAGAAAGCATGCTTTTAAGTCTATAGTTTAAAGCCCAAATAAAAGGAGGAACAGCTGCTGATGGAATGACATATAAATACAAACAAACACACAGAAACATCTTTAGAAAATCAGAGTGCACTCCAATATATTTCTGGCCAGGTTAAATTATGAAGTCCTTTTTAAGTTCATAACTGTGAGAGACTAGTCAGAACTTTTGTAGGTCAATTAGAAGAGATCTCTTATAAGAAGAATTTGAAAATGTAAAAAGCCTCTTATTTATAGTTAATATATTTGTTTAGGTCTAATAAAGTGTGTTAGGTTTGAGTGGGAGCAAGAAAAATGAGCAGGGTATGAGGATTAGGCACAGCACAATAGAGAAGCACTGACAACTCCTAAGTTCTGGACTTGCAGGCTGGCAAGAGGTGCGTGCTAAGGAGGGGCAAAACCCTGCAGCTCAGAATCTCTTTTTGTGGCTGTTATAGGACATCACCTGCCAAGGTGGCTGAGGGGCGGGGGGTGTGGGGAGGAGGGAAGTTAGTAGCAGGCTTGATTGGCAAAGTTAGTCTATTTGCTTGGCGATCTATTATCCTGCCGTTAGCTCCATGGCAGAGGGAGCAGCTCACACTGTTAGGGAAAAAAGTGAGCCATTAGTTGTTTCTGGATCACACTCTAACCCAAAGTGAGAAACCTGGAGGAAAAAGAGACCTAGTTGCAAGTTGGGCAAAGAATGTGAGGAATGCAGGATCAACAGGCCCTGGCAGACGAAGACAATTAGGGGAGTGGGAGGAGAGAGAGAGAGAGAGAGAGAGAGAGAGAGAGAGAGAGAGAGAGAGAGAGAGAGAGAGAGAGAGAGAGAGAGAGAATGTAAGCTTTCTCCACAGCTCCTGAAACTTGAGAGGTCAGAAGGTGAAATAGTATATGTGTAGGGAGCGGATGGTGGCAGCTTTGGTGGTGGCACTGTGGGGCAAGGTATAGGGGAATCAGATCTAACTGAGAGAGAGAGAAGGCTGGGTACATTGTGGGTACCAGGGAGAGCGGTGTGTCTTTAGAGCAAATGAAGGCCTTTAAGGGATTTTTGACCTCTTGCCAGTAGTAGCAGGAGTTTGAAGGGGTTAAAAGTGGCCAAGCTGACTGGCCATAAAAGGGTAACATTTTTAGTTTTCTGACCTCCTGGAGGCCAAGGGAGCCACAACTGTAGGTGAGGTGCCACAGTGCAGTGTCTTTTTGAGGTTGAGAATGAAGATTTCCATGGTGACCGAATTTGAGCTGAGTTAGGCTTCAAAATTCAAGGGACAGTCATCACCCCCCAAATAATGAACATTGGGGTGTTCCCAGGTCTTACCTACCCAATTGTCCCCAAGAGGCAGGAGAAAGTTCTCAGGGATGAGAAGTCACTGTGTTGCCCAGAGTATCTACCAAAGAACATGGACACAGTCTATTTTGACCCCAGTATGGAGAGAATTCCAGACATGGGCCCACAGATTTTGGAACTGGAAGGGAGAGCCACTCATCTTTAGCAGGACATGAGGGCAGTAACCCTCTGCCAAGGACCATGCAGACAACTTCCCCTCAATCTGGGGTGGGGAATCTTGGTTGGATTCAACTTACTTGGACTGTATGAGGTGGACCTGTGTTGGATGTAGGCTGGTAACAGCAAATAGGCAGATTCCAAAAGAGAGTATCTTGGTGTACAAGCAGGGGGATCGGGACTGGTGTCAGGGTTGACCCCCAGGAGCCTCATATGCTACTTATCCCAGTCACAAGGCACCAATATGATAGTTTGTTTGGCAGCACAGTAAAGAAATAGGAAAGATCAAAGAAGCCTTTATTAATTCTAAAGACATGGAGAGAATCAAGGGCAGATGGGGCACATAGATCCTCTGGCCTGAGACAAAGAAAACTGGTATGGACTTTTGCTAGGGGTAGAGTTTGAGGGGCAGTGGGAATGGGGGCTGAGATTGCGAGGGGGCTGAGGTGGAAGATGTTGATGGTGGCACCGAAGAAGAGGGCCATCCAGGGGGGTCCAGAGATCTTGAGAAGGAATTTGCCAGTGTGGGAAAGGATCTGGATGAGGCTCGGCAGGGACTTTGGCCAACACGATCTGTTAAGGGCTACAAGATAGGCAGAGTTCTGGTTGGTTGCAGAGGGAGGAGAAAGCAAGGGTGTAGGGGACCTTGGATTGCTTTCTGTCTTGGTAACAAAAATTGTCTAAATTAACGAGGGTGTTGTATTTGAGAGTACCTTCTGGGGGCCAAATGGTCCTTCATCCAATTTGTATTGGGGCGAGGCCGTTTGACAGAGGAAAGAGAGATGTTTAGATCTCAGAGCACAGATTTGAGATGGGCAAGAATGGAAGTGTGAGTGGAAATAATTTTTATCATGCTGTTCTTAGGTAGATGCCCTACAGCTTTATTTTGTTTTACAGTGCGATTCAAAATTCATATATGAGGCCTGCCCAGCCCCAGAGACCAGCCTGAGACAGCGCAACCCACTCCAGCAGCATCCTCGATTCTGCCCACGCCTGCCCAGCTGCACGGACCAGTCTGAGACAACACAGCTGATTCCGACACTCTCCTCGATCCTGCCCACACCCACCCACCCACCCCAACAGACCAGCCTGAGACAGCGGCCAACTCCAGCGGCCTCCTGGATCCCGCCACAAGCTTTCCCAGTGAGTGGGAATTTGCACAACTCATAAGGCTTCCCAGATCAGTGAGTGTGTGGTGAGTCTGAGGGAGAGCCTCTGGCTTCTTCCCACACGCCCTACCTGGATCTCCACCCCAAAGCCCTCCAAGCCAGTGACCGGCCTGAAACGTCAGACACATTCACCAGCACCTCCACGATCCCCTGCCCTAAAGTCAGCTGAGTGTGTAGGAATTTCCTCAACTCCCTGGGCATCAAAGTTCAGTGAGTGTAGAACTCCAGGCCCGCTGGGCCCGAGAGACATTTCCCAGCGATTGTCAGTCCCACTCCAGGGTGCCAGACTCAGTGCAGGTCGGCCTGGAGTGAGAACTCCAAGCCTGCCACACTGGAGGGACATTTCTCAGCAATCCCAAGTCCCAACCCATGACCCGAAACCCAGCCCAGCCCAGCCTGTGAGTGAGGGCTCCAGGCCTGCTGTGCCAGAGGGACCTTTCCCAGCCTTCTCGGGTTCTGGCCTGTAGACCTGGACCTAGCACAGGCTGGCTGACCCAGTATAGTCTATCTGGTGAATAAGATCATCCACTATCCTTTTGGGAGCCCAGAAAACCCTACAAAGCCTGGGCCCGCCCACCTAGAGAGCAACCTGCTTGATATAGGAGGGCTGACTCCGGCAATTTTTCGGATCCTCACACCAAAGCCAGCCAAGACAGTGGGAATTTTTGTTATTTGTTCTGCATCCCAGTTTGGTTCATGCTCGCCTGAATAGGGAACCAACAGAGGGGAACCAAAGGAGCTGCACCAAAAAGGAAATGAACACAACAGCTAGATCCAGGATAGGCATACTTGGATAATCTCAAACTTAATAGACTGGCACCCGAATCTCATAACAAGCTAAGGTTATAGCTGTACCAAAGCTCTACACTAAAGGTCAAAGGTCAGTGCTATACAAAATGACAAAGACAAGGGGAAAAACACAATCCCAGACCTCAAGTCCACCAGTAAGGGCACAGGACACTAGCTCAGCTATAATGAATGAATTAACAGAAAGCAGCAAAGGAACAACAACAGAAAGGTATAGAGGATATAAGACAAGAAGTAATTCCCCAAATTAAAAAAGAAATATCTGAATACATAGTATCTGAAATAAAGAATCAATTCCAGAAACATTGGGTGGAAAAACTATGCTCACCTAGAACAAGTGCAGAGAGCACTATTCCAGCTGAGACATATGAATTAATAGCATCTGAAGCAAAGACACGACAGCAGAAAGGTCATGAGGAACTCAAAGCAGAAATAATTTCTGAAATAAAAAAAGAATTATTTGAAAAAAAAGAATTCTTTGAAATCATAGCATCTGAAATACAGAAACAAGTCCAGAAATATACAGAGGAAACCCAACTTGGAAGAAACACTGCAGTAAAAGAACTAATAACTACCTCTAAAGAAGACATGGATAAAAAAATTGAGATCAGAAATATGATGGATTCCTTGAATGAGCAATACAGAAAAGAAATAGAACGCATGAAATATAGTCAAAGAGATATAGAAGAACTAAAAATATCAATCACAAGTCTACAAAACCGTTTGAATGAAAGCGAAGACAGAGTTTCAGATCTTGAAGATGCCGGAGCAGCTAGTGAAAAGGTGAGAAAGGATCTCTTAAAAACAACGAGAATGCAGGAAAAAATAATCCATCACCTGCAGGATGACGCCAGAATGAACAATGTGAGAATAATTGGAATCAACGAGAATGAAGGAGTCAATACAAATGACATAAAAATAATTTGGGGAGAAGCAATAGCAGAAGACTTCCCAAATATGAGGAAACAATCCAACATTCAGGTCACCGAAGCATACAGAACACCAAGTAACTTTAACCCAAGTAGAAACACTCCGAGATATATAATAGCTAAGATCCCAGAAATCCAACACAAAAACAATATACTGAAAGCTGCTAGAGAGAGGAAGGAGCTCACATTCAAAGGAAAACCCATCAGAATTACAGCCGACTTCTCTTCACAAACAATGAAGGCAAGGAGAGCATGGAGCAGAGTTCTTCAAGTCCTACACGAAAACAAATTCCGGCCCAGACTATTATACCCTGCAAAACTCTTTCAAGTTTGATGGAGAAGTGAAATACTTCCACGACAAAGAACAACTAAAGAATTTCATGATGACAAAGCCATCCCTTCACAGGCTGCTGAAAGATGTTCTAGAGAGAGACCACAATGACCAGAACTCCATGCAAGAGAATGGAAGGAACCCACTAAACAGGACAGACAATTAAACACAGGATACAAAGGAGTAAACAGCACCAGGTAAATATCATAACAAACATATGTCAGCACATTTCAATTATAACCATAAATGTAAATGGACTCAATTCTCCAATTAAGAGAAATAGACTGGCACAGTGGATTAGGAGACAAAATCCAACAATATGCTGTATACAAGAAACACACTTAACACAAAAGGACATTCATAGGCTCAAAGTCAAAGGACAGAAAACAATACTACATGCCGCAGCATCTCAGAAAAAAGCAGGAGTAGCAACTCTGTTCTCAGACAGTCTCAACTTCAAACCAAGAATGATCAAACGACACAAAGAAGGCCAATATATATTGGTCAGGGGGAATAATTCAGGAGCAAGAGGTTACACTCATAAATATTTATGCACCAAACACAGGAGCAACCAACTATGTAAGACAAATCTTAAGGGACATGAAAAACTTAATGTCTAAGAACACAATGTTAAGAGGAGACCTTAATACACCCTTATCTCAAAAATATAGGTCAACCAGACAAAAAATTAGCAAGGAAGTAGCAGAACTGAACCAGAGCTTGGAATAAATGGACCTGGTGGACATATACAGAGTGTTCCACCCAACCACAGCCGAATACACATTTTTTTCAGCTGCACACGGGTCATTTTCCAAAATAGACCACATACTAGTCCAGAGGTCATGCCTAAGTATATGCAAGAAAATAGAAATTATCCCACGTATACTATCGGACCACAATGCAATGAAACTGGAAATAAATGACAAAAGAAACCAGAAAAACCCACTAAATTCATGGAAACTGAACAATACCCTACTCAGCAATCAATAGGTTGCAGAAGAAATTCAACAAGGAATTCAACAATATCTACAATTCAATGAAAATTCTAGTACAACTTACCAGAATTTATGGGATGCGATGAAAGCAGTTCTTAGAGGGAAAATCATAGCTATGAACTCACACATTAGGAAAACAGAAAGGGAACAAATTAGCACCCTAATGTTGCACCTCTGTCAACTAGAAAAAGAATAGCAAACAAAACCCAGAGCGCAAAGGCAGGAGGAAATCATAAAAATTAGAGCAGAAATTAATTCAATTGAGATGAAGAAAACAGTTCAAAGAATCCACAAATCAAAAAGTTGGTTCTTTGAAAAATTAAATACAATTGATAAGCCTCTTGCCAACCTCATCAAAAAGAGGCAAAAGAAAATTCAGGTACAAGTAATAAGGAATGAAAAGGGTGAAATCACCACAGACCCAGCGGAAATTCAGAAGATTATCAATAGTTACTTCGAGAATCTTTACGCTCACAGAATAGAAGACACAGAAGAAATGGACAGATTCCTCGAAACGTACAAACTACCAAAACTGAATCAAGAAGACATAACAACTCTCAATAAGCCGATAACAGCCAACGAGACACGAAACATAATAAAAAGCCTACCAACAAAGAAAAGTCCAGGTCCTGATGGATCCACAGCTGAATTCTACAAGATATTTATAGAAGATATATTCCCGACACTCCACAAACTCTTCAATGAAGTTGAAAAGGAAACAGTCCTCCCAAAATCATTTCTGGAGGCAAGTATAATACTAATTCAAAAACCAGGGAAAGAAACAACCAAAAAGGAGAACTACAGTCCAATCTCCCTCATGAACATAGATGCAAAAACACTCAACAAAATCCTGGCAAATAGAATACAACAATTCATCAAGAAGGTCATACATCATGACCAGGTAGGATTCATCCCAGGGATGCAAGGATGGTTCAATATTGAAAAATCTATAAATGTAATACACTATGTTAATAGACTGAAATCTAAAAACCACATGATCATCTCAATTGATGCATAGAAAGCTTTGGACAAAGTCCAACACTCATTCATGTTCAAGGTCCTACAATAACTGGAATAGATGGACTCTACCTTAACTTGATAAAAGCCATCTATGACAAGCCAAAAGCTAATATAATACTAAATGGGGAAAAACTGAAATCTTCTACTCTTAAATCAGGTACAAGACAAGGATGTCCTCTATCACCCCTCTTATTTAATATAGTCTTGGAATCCTTAGCAACAGCTATTAGAAAAGAGGGAGAAATAAAGGAAATAAGAAGAGGTAAAGAAGAAGTTAAATTATCACTATTTGTAGATGACATGATACTTTACCTGGAAGACCCCAAAAATTCCACCAAGAAACTACTAGAACTGATATGGAAATTCAGAGGCATAGCAGGATACAAAATCAGTGCTCAAAAGTCAATAGCATTCCTCTACACAGATAACAAGCACACTGAAAAGGAAACAATAGAAACAATACCTTTTACAATAGCACTGCAGAAAATGAAATACCTTGGGATTCACTTAACCAAGGAAGTCAAAGATCTTTTCACAGAAAATTACAACACCCTTAGAAAAGAGATTATAGAGGATTTCAGAAAATGGAAAGATATTCCATGCTCCTGGATAGGAAGAACCAACATCGTGAAGATGGCCATACTCCCAAAATTGCTGTACAGATCTAATGCAATCCCTATCAACCTGCAACCAACATACCTCACAGACATAGAGAAATCATTCCTAAAGTTTATTTGGAACCACAAACGACCTAGAATAGCAAAGGCAATCTTGGCCAATAAAGGCAAGGCAGGAGGCATCATAATTCCTGACTCGAAATTATACTACAAAGCCACTATGATAAAATCAACATGGTATTGGCAACAAAATAGACCTGAGGATCACTAGAATAGATTAGAAGATGCAGAGGCATCTACAATCACACTCAGCCATCTGATCTTCAACAAAGGGGCTAAACAAGCTCACTGGAAGAAAGACAGCTTCTTTAACAAATGGTGTTGGAAAACATGGCTTTCTACATGCCGAAAATTAAAAGTTGACCCAGCTCTATCACCATGCACTAAGTTAAAGTTAAAATGGATTAAAGATCTAAACATTAAAACAGAGACACTCAATCTCCTGGAAGAGAAAGTAGGAGGAACTCTTGAAGACATAGGGGTAGGTAAAGAGTTCATGAACAAACATATATTTGCAAAGGAAGCACTTGAAAAAATCAACAAGTGGGATCAACTCTTCTTAAGGAGCTTCTGCATGTCAAAGGAAATTGTCAACAGAGTGAAAAGACAACCCACAAATTTTGAAAAAATCCTAAGTAATAAGCAATCAGACAGAGGGCTACTGTCTAGAATATATAAAGAACTAAGATGACAGGGCCCTCAAGTTTAAAGACCCAATTCAGAAATGGGCATCTGAGATGAATACACACTTCTCAGAGGACGAAATTAAAGAAGCGAATAAATATATGAAAAAACGCTCCACATCGCTAGTCATCCATAAAATGCAAATAAAAACAACACTGAGATACCATCTCACTCCAGAAAAAAAATAGCTATCATAAGGAAATCAACCAACAACAAACGTTGGAGAGGTTGTGGGGAAAAGGGAACACTTCTCTACTGCTGGTGGGAATGTAGACTGGTACAACCATTGTGGAGGTCAGTGTGGAGACTCCGCAAAAGAGTAGGACTAGAAATCCCATTCAAGCCAGCTATCCCCCTACTGGGAATTTTCCCAGAGGAACTGAAAACATTGTATCATAGTAATATATGTGTACCTATGTTTATAGCAGCACAATGTTTGATAGGAAAATCTTGGAAACAACCAAGATGTCCATCACATGAGGAATGGTTGAAAATGATGTGGTATTTCTATATAATGGAGTATTACTCAGCTAGTAAGAATGATAAGTTTGAAGCATTTATACTGAAGTGGATGCCACTTGAACATATACTCATAAGTGAAATAAACCAGACACACATGTATAAATATCTTATAGTCTCCCTAGTATAAGAAGCGAAAAGCAGAAATACAAAAGGAAACATACAACAACAACTAAAATCAATTGAGTCCAATAAGGCAAAGTGAATGGCATATGCTGCAGGATACTAATCAGCTTTTCTTCTGGATGGTTAACAACCTAAGTTCACAGATCAAAATTGAAGAAATAGAAGAGCCACAAGGCCAGCCAACATTTTGGCCCTAGTCTTTCAAGGTCAGCAAAGACTCAGGACATATGAGAACCTGTACTGTAACATCATGAAACTCAGTTGAGCTCCATATTTTCTGAACAAGTAGATTATCGAGTCACAGAGGAAAGAGATTGAAGTTCTATAGTATGCCTGAGGAGAGTCATATGGAGAGAAAACTTTCTCTCAGGCTCTCACAGAGAGCAAGCATTGGCTGTGACTCATCCACATGGATGACACAGACAAAGGATCTACAGAATAAGGTACAGGACTATAAGATAAACCCAGAGGGGACTTCACTGACCTCATAAGAAACATAAAATGCATGCGTTGGTATATAGGTCTTGCTCTATCTAGGTCTTAATCATCCAGCAGAAAAGTATAAAAAGGAAGTATACATCGCGGGACCTTAATATTAAGCTGAGCTGTAAATGCTATCGTCGACAATTTCTTCGGATTACCCATTATTGTTGTGGAATGCTGGACTCTGTTGGATTGTGTTGTCGAGTTCAAGCACCTAAGTTAGTTGAATGACAATGGAGTGCCCATCTCTGACAGGTGTAGACAAAGGAAGGGGTATAGAAAGGAAGAATCATGATGTGTGTGTATAGACAGTACAGTTGGGATAGATAAGGCTGTGCTTCTACATAATCCTATGAGTGGCAAGATTTGCACTAATGGTGGTTGGACAGGATTTTATGTAAGGTTCTAGTACTATGGACAGCCACTAGGAAAATAACAAGGTAGAAAGTATTAATTATTGAATCTTTGGTGTAATTCAGGTATAAAAAATAAGATACGCAAACAGCTACACTCTCTTTACTCATAAGGAGACATATGGTATAATAACATCTGTAAGTATAATATCATGTATGCACCTTGTATGATACCAAAACATTATGAAAATAGTTTGCAATGTATTAATTTATCAAATCCATCTTGTCACGATATCTTAAAACTGTCTTGTTGATATTTGTACTTCAATAAAACAAAAATTTAAAACAAATAAATAAAATGCTCAAATATTATATATTTGAGGAAACCCTCAAATATTATGTTGAGTAAGTTGCGGAGAAATATAAACCTCAAAATCATAACCAAATCTAAGAACACATCACAGGGAGATAGACTCTACTTAAGGAGATCTCTGTAGCAGAGACAGAATGAAAAACAGAAAATCCATAATTGATCTTCATCTGCAGCACAAAAAGGATAGGAACATGAGAAAGCAAGGGAACAAGCTGTCTCCAAAAGCCGTTAACACCCGGAAAGATGGTCTTTCACATACTAAAGAAAAGAAAATTTCAGATGAAGAACTAAAAAACTGAGGGTCATGATATTTGAAGAGATGAAAGGAGAAAAGTATATGCAAATTCTTAAGACTTTTGGGAGTTTCAAGAGTTTAAATAAACAGACAAAAGATCTAGTTAAGATGCTCAGTGAGGTTGAAGGAAGGAAAAACTAACTGACTTCAACAAGAAAGTATAAGATAAGAATGGGCATTGTAGTAAAGAACTATTACTTATGAAAGAAATTAAGAGGTAATTAAAGATATGAAAATTTCAGTGGGTAGTTGATTTGACCAATGTGATGAAAGAGTATCAGAACTTGAAAGCAGGGTTGATGTACTAGAACTTGTACTCAATGACTCCCTAAAAACAACAAAACAACCCGAAAGCTGGATGCCACAGATGCCAGATAACTACAAAATTGTTTATAATTAGAGGAATAATGACAAAATTAGAAGATGGCCCAAATGGGTCTAAAAGGTTTATAAACTCAAATCATAGCAAAATAATTTCCACATGTAGGGTAAAACTTCAATATTCAAGGGCCAAAGGCTTGTAGGACCCTAAATAGCCAATACTAGAAAAGAACATTTGCACAAGACATCATGATAAAAATTCAATAAATAGAATATTAACAGGTATTAAAGAAAAACAATATGTAATGTACAAAAGCAAGCCTATCAGAATAACAGTGGATTTCTTACCACAAAACTTAAAGGTAAGGAAAGCTTAGATGGAAGTTTTTCAAGCCCTAAAAGTAAACAATTATCAAGTCAGACTCCTATTTCCTGAACAATTAGCTTTCAAGATTGAAAGGTGAAGACTTCCCATGACAAAGGCACTCTACATAAATGCGTGACCACTAAACCAGCTCTGCAGAAAATGTTGGAAGGAAATTTAGAGACAGGGAAGTGCCAGTACCAAAGAGCTCAAAGAACTCAATGAAAAGTGTACAGCAAACTGGAAATTAGTTAAACAAAAAGGAAAAAAATAAAGAAATCAACACTAGAAAAATAATGCGATAATAGGACTCAGTAAATATGTTATAATAACTCAGTGTCAGTGGTTTTAACTTCTCAACCAAAAGATGTAGCCTGGAAGATAGGATTAAAAAATAAAATGCAACCATAGATTTCCAGAAAGAGACACACCTAATCCCAAAGCACACAGAATAGAAGTGAAAGGACCAAAAGTGATGGAGCACACAGAGCCCAGAAACAAGCATGAGAACCTAGCTTATTTTCAGACACACCAGACTTCTATGGCAAAACTGATCGGAAGGAACAATGATGGCTACTACATATTACTGGTAAAAACAATTCAGTAGGAAGAGCTAACAATCATAAATATATATGCACCAAACTTTGGTACACCCAACTTCATAAAATAAAATGACTGGATATAAAAAAGACAAGTAGAGTAGGACTGGAAATCCCATTCAAGCCAGCTATCCCCCTGTAGAGAGCTGCGAGTAGCCACGCCTTAAAGACACAGCCACACCTTAAAGACACAGCCACACCTTAAAGACGGCGCTGGCTTCCTTTTTCATCCTCACCTGGGGGTGGATGCTCTCCATAGCAAACAACTTCTCGTTTGGCTAAGGCTAAGGACTAGGGCGTTGCTTCCGTGTACCTGGATCTATCAGCTGTGCCCACGTGGCACTCCGGGGTTGGACGCCCACTGATTCAAAAGCCATGAGCGGGCTTCCCCTGAGAGAGACTAGGAGGAGGAAGAGAGGAGAAGGAGGAAGGAGAAAGGAGAAAGCAAGAAAGCTAGCTAGCAGGATAAATAGTATTGTATAGGGGTCCTGAATAAACCGTGGAAAGAAGAGCTGGTTGTCGCGTCTTCCTTGCCGGCGAGGTTGCGCGTGACATCCCCCTACTGGGAATTTTCCCAGAGGAGCTGAAAACATTATATCATAGTGATATATGTGTACCTATGTTTATAGCAGCACAATTTGTGATAACAAAATCTTGGAAACAACCAAGATGTCCATCTCATGAGGAATGGTTGAAAAAGATGTGGTATTTCTATATAATGGAGTATTACACAGCTCTAAAGAATGAACTTTGAAGAATGAAACTTGAAGCATATATATTGAAGTGGATGCTACTTGAACATATACTTGTAAGTGAAATAAACCAGACACACATGTGCAAATATTGTATAGTCTCCCTAGTATAAGAAGGGAAAAGAAGAAATACAAATAGAAATGTACAACAACTAAAGACAATT
This sequence comes from Ctenomys sociabilis, assembly GCA_004027165.1. Classification (NCBI taxonomy): domain Eukaryota; kingdom Metazoa; phylum Chordata; class Mammalia; order Rodentia; family Ctenomyidae; genus Ctenomys; species Ctenomys sociabilis. The sequence goes on from PVKA01036555.1 coordinate 18,456, forward strand.
GAGTCAGATAGGGCAAACTGAATGGCATATGCTGCAGGGTACTAATCAGCTTTTCTTCTGGATGGTTAACAACCTAAGTTCACAGATCAAAATTGGAGAAACAGAAGAGCCACAAGGCCAGCCAACATTTTGGCCCTAGCCTTTCAAGGTCAGCGAAGACTCAGGGCATAGGAGAACCTGTACTGTAACATTATGAAACGCAGTTGTGCCCCAAATTTTCTGATCAAGGAGATTATGGAGCCACAGAGGAAAGAGCTTGATGATGTATAGTGTGCCTGGGGGGAGTCACATGGAGAAAAAGCTTTCTCTCAGGCTCTCACAGAGAGCAAACTGGTCAATCATTGGCTGTGACTCATCCACATGGATGACACAGACAAAGGATGTACAGAGTAAGGTACAGGATTACAAGATGAATTCTGAGGGGACTTCACTGACCTCATCAAAAACAAAAGTTACATCTTTTGGTAAAAGATAAATAGACACCAATAAAATGAAAGCACAACCTTAGCAGGGTACTTCAATATCCCATTCACACAGACAGACAAGTCAAGTAGACAGAAATAGCAGAATTAAAATACATCATTGAAGAAATTGACTTAACAGGCATCTATAGAGCATTTCTCACTCTGTATATATGTATAATATAATATACATATTATTAGCAACTTATGAACTTTTCCAAAGTAGACCATATCTTAAGTCATAAAGCATGCTTAAGTAAATAAAAAATAATTTAAATACTATCAGATCATAGCAGAACAAAAGTAGAACTCAGCCAAGGGAAACCATGGAAACTATAGAAACACATGGAGGTTTGGTAATTCTTTATTTAATAATCAATGGATTATGGAAGAAATTAGGAAAAATTTAAAGTTCCTAAAATCAAGTAAAAATTGAGGCACAACCTAACAACAACCCATGGGACATAATGATGAAAAATTTATAGCTTTGAATATACATACTAAAAGAATAGAATGAATACCAATAAATAACTTAAAAATGCGTCTACAAGGCCTAGAAAAACAAGGACAACCCAAACACAAGACTAGTAGAAGGAAAGAAGTTTTAAGGTCAGGAGTGGCAATTAATAAAATTAAGAGTGAAAAACCAATGCAAAGAACCAATGAATCAAAAGTTGGTTGTTTGAAAGGATAAATAAGATTGATGAGCCCTATCCAAACCTACCAAAAGAAGAAAAGAAAAAAACCCTATCAATGCAATTAGAATGGAAAAGGATAAAGTCTGAACAGAACCACCAAGATCTAGAGGTTCATAAGAAAAGTACTTTAAAACCTTACAGCACAATAAATTAGAGAACCTAGAAGAAATTAAAGAAATTCCTTGACACAATGAATTAATAAAATTGAATGAGACAAACATAAAAGCCATAAATAGACAAGATAAAGGCAATGAAATAGAGGCAAGAAGAAAAAAAAATTCCTACCAAGAAGAGCCTAGAGTCTGATAGGTTTACACAGAATTCTACCATAATTTCATAAAAAAAATCTTATGCCAATATTCCTCAACTCTTCCTTTGGAAGGAACACTGCCAAACTCATCCCTGGAAGCTAAGATTACCTTGATATCAAAACTGGGCAAAGACTTAACAACAGCTAGAACAACAAAACAAACAAACAGAAAACTACAGGTCAATCTCCTTAATAAGCACAGATATGAAAATCTTCAAGAAGATACTGGCAAATAGAATGCAGCAAATCACTGAAATGGTCATACATGTGACCAAGTTGGTCTCATCCTGGGAATGCAAGGATGGTTAAACATGCGTAAATCTGTAAGTGTATCCATCCCATAAGCAGAAGCAAAAAATCTCACAGAATGACAGATGCAGAAAAAGCCTTTGACAAAACCAAACATCTGCTCGTAGTAAAAACCCTGATGGAAATTGATACAGAAGGACCTTTTCTCAAACTGATAAAAGGCCTTCATGACAAACCTACTGCTAATATCACACTAAATGGGGAAAGCCTGGAAGAATTTCTTGCAAAGTCAGCAAGATGAGTATGTTTAAATTCACCTCTCTTATTTGATACAACTCTGGAAACTTTAGCAATCAGGTAACAGAAAGAAAGAGATATGTGCAGGAAGAATAAGGAAGAAGCTGGGTTATCCTTATTCACAGATGACAAGAACCTTTATATAGAATTTCCGAGAACTCCACCAAAAGACTCATAGAACTTATAAATAAATTCAGAAAAACAGCAAGACACAAGATCAATACACAAAAGAATCAATAGCATTCCTGGGCACCTACAATGAGCCCACTAAGAAAGAAATCAAGAAAGCAATCCATTCAAAATAGCTTCAAAAAATTAAATACCTAGAAATTCACCTAACCAAGGAAGTAGATCTTTGTAACAGAAGCTGCAGTATTTTGAACAGAAGCTGAAGGGCATATCAAGAAATATAAATCTATCACTATCACTAGTTCCTGTGTAGGCAAAACCAATATTGTCAAAATTTCCATATTCCCCCAAAATGTTATAGGGGCTAATCCTAATGAAAATATAAACAGCATTTTTTATAGAACTAGAAAAAAGAATTTTAAAATTTATATCTTACCAGAAGAAATCCAGGGTATCAATATAAATCTTGGGCATCAAGAAGAAAGCATGAGGCATCCTAATCCTAGGTTTTGAGTAATATTATAAACTGCAGTGATAAACAAAATAAAATAAAACTCAACACCAAACAATAAGACAGAATGGTAGTGGTACAACAAACATGTTGTTCAATGCAACAGAACTGAGGGTGAGAAAAATACCCCCAGGAACCTTCAGTCATCAGATGGCTGATCACCAGTAAAGGTACCAAAAACGTATGCTAGAGGAAAGATAGTCTCATTAACAAAGGCTGGGAAAACTTTTATTCACATACAGAAAGATGAATCAAATCAAGTTAAATTAAATCAAAATGGATCAAGGCATAAACAGAAAAAAAACAGAAACACTGAATCTTCTGGAAGACAAAATTGAAGACAGAGTGTAGGCAAGGGCTTTCTGAACAGAAGCCCAATGGCGCAGGAATCAGAGTAATGGTCAAAAAATGGGACAATTAAAAAGATTCTGGAGCCGGGCGTGGTGGCGCATGCCTGTAATCCCAGCACTAGGGAGGCTGAGGCAGGAGGATTGTTGTGAGTTCGAGACCAGCCTGAGCTACAAAGTGAGCTTAAGGCCAGCCTGAACTGCACAGTGAGACCCTGTCTCAAAAAAGACAAAAAAAAAAAAA
>PVKA01036556.1:0-21710 GCA_004027165.1 Ctenomys sociabilis
ATAGAACTTCTGGTCCCTTGATTCAACCTTTTCAGTTGGAATCAATCCAAATCTAGGATGTTAAAAAGCCCACGATTGCTCCGTACCATATTTCTCCTTACATGGTTATATTTTGCCAGCAAGTACACTTACAGTAAAGCAAAGCCTAGGCACACAAGTTGATCAAATCTTGTGTCTTCAGTGGCTGCCAATTACACAATGTAACTTGTATTTAATAACTTTGATGTATTTGGCAGTTGTCTGTTTGAAACTGAGGGTTGGAACATGAGAATTTTAGCAATTGAAATGCACCACATGTTAGTCATAAATAGTTTATCACTCACAAACAGATGCCTGAAATATGTATAGGAAGAACAGAATTCCTGATCAGAGTTGATATTAATTTTGACTGTCTAACTTACCTTCTTTTAAGTTCCAAATTCTTGGGTAGATGCTTATGCTAAACTTTGAGATGATTTTATAACAACCTAAATGCATCACACATATATATTCATGCATATGTATACATGTCCATGACTATGCAAATTCTTACTCATGAGATGCATATGTGGACATATTTTAATGAATGAAAATGTCCACGTGAGTATAATCTCTGGCTTACAAAAAGCAATAGAACACTGCAAATCGACTTTAAGAAACTGCTTAGGATGAACAGAAGCAAACAAAAAAATAGATAAATTTTACTTATTTTTATTTTTACTTTCTTATTCATTATTGGTACATTTTAAGTACGCATAATGATTCCACCCATTATAGGGAATTTGAGCCTGCACATGATATAATTTAATTCTTTTAGATGAATTTTATTAAAAGCACAAAGTTTACTTTTAATACAGTGATTACTCACTAAGTAGCAGTGTGATTTTTAGGACAGCTTCTTAGATAGCTCATTTACAAGTGTTATAAGGCATGTAACCTGCTAGAAGTACTGGGGTAAGTTCCGAAACTTGAGCTTTGCAAGTTATTTTCACAAGTTGTGTTTTGATTAAAATTTTAAAAGAATAATTAAATTTATAAGTCAAATATTGGTGATGTCATTGAATCAGAGAGTTTTAAATACAAATTTAAGAACATTCTTACCACACAATGAGTTTATTTAGTGAATTTTTCATTGCACAATCTGCTGAGCTATCTTACCAGCCCCTATTTAGTGATTTTGTATGAATCTGATTTCATAGTTGTTGTCAATGCCCCTCTTTTTTCCTCAATGAAGAACAGCATAGAAAACTTGTCCACTGAATGAAGCAGTTTATTGAGCAGCAAATAGTCTGAATGTTAAGTATTAAATCCAAAGGAAGAAGAAGACAGCATTGCTATGCAATTGTGGAGCCCACTTTTAGTGGTAGTCTCCAGGCAAAGTCAGTAACTTTGATGGAGAATGGAATTATTCTCAATTTGTAAATCAGCAAAGTATCAGAATAGTCACTATTTTATCCCCAAAACACATACACATATGGAAACTGACTGCATTGTAATGTCTTGTCATATATCTACCTGAAAATCTGTAGTAAGACAGTTTGAACTTAGATATTTGAAGTCATACATGCATATCTCTTCTAATTAATCAGTTGTTCCTGTACAAAATTATACAACTTTGCAAATAGTGATCTTTGTTTTTAATTTTGTTTAAAAATCATGCTCTCATTTTTCCCCTTATGTATCAGTAAATATTTTGTGGAGGAAAACCTGTTCTGTAACTTATTTTCATTTTTTTAGATGGTGTTTTGCTAATTTTAAGTTTCAGAAGTGACAGGGCTGGCCAGATAGCTCAGCAGATTAAAGTGCCTGCTTAGGCAGATACAGGGGCTGGGGGTTCGAACCCTGGCCTGCCATACCAGCCCTGCCCTCGGGCCACACTGAGATAGAGATTGAGACTGTGTGTGGTGGTGCACACCTGTAATCCCAGTGCTTTAGAGGCTGAAAACAGTAGGATCATTATGAGTCGAAGCTACCTGGTGAGACCCTGTAGACCCTGCACTAAACACACACACACATACATAAAGTTTCAGAAATGTACAATGTAATGACACATAATTTTAAAATTGGTAAATAAAGGGATAAAAGATGGATAAAAGATGGTTTCAATTTTTTAAGTAGGTTTAAAACCTAGGTTTGCTCAGAAAAGTTATTTATTAAATTATTTCCTGAGTGAGCTATTTCTCTCTGCAAGATTCATAAAATATTGCTTATTCTAAAGGACTGTTTTTGTGTATTTTTAGTATACTTCAACTTATTCACATTTAAATAAGTATCAATAATAGAAAATACCAACTGTGGGAATCAGGTTTTTAATTTCACTAAGATTTGTTTCTATCACTAATCTTTCTCCTTTTTGTTATTGATGCTATTTTTATATTCAGTAACAAACTGATTGAATGTCTGGAATAAATGGGATATTAAAGCTAGATATATAAGTCTCTCTATTCAATATAATTTTGAGAAATCTTAGGCACATATATAGATAACATAAAAAACTTAAGTTATTCGTATGATAGAGTATCTGAAGTTTCAAAGCATTTTTATTATAATGTGTTAGTGCTTACAAATTATTCAGATACTTAAATGACCTATATTCTCATTCTGAGAAGAGAGAAAATAATTTTTATTTAAAAAAAAATTCAATAATTAGAGATGACATAGGGTAAAACCTGCTAGCCAAACACGTGTAGTAAATATGAAAATACTTTGAGATTGTTAAAAACTACCTCATTACGTAACTTGCACTTTAAGCTATTTTGTCTTTGACATTTTCTCCAAGATATCTGTTTAAAATTCAGTCACAAACTAAATAGCAGGAATCCTTAAGGGTCAGAGCAGACATGAAACAGAGAGCATTGTGAATAAGAGAGCAACAGACACAGAGAGACAGAAAAGAAAGGTAAAGAGAAGAAAAGAGGGGAGATGAGAGGAGGCGAGAGAAGAGGGCAGGGAGATGGAGACAGGTTTTCTCCAGGAATCAGCTTGGCATGTCAGTGCGTTAGACTCCATCGTCTTGGAAATAACTGCAGCACGTATTGAGGAGACACTAGAAAATATTAACATGGCATTTTATACGATTCTAGCACAAAAATGGTCCCTAAATTTGACAATGCATTCAATTTTCTCTTAAACTCTTCAGAATCATTCCTTAACAAGAATGCAATGACTGGTTCATGTAAAAGTCTAGACAATTATCAAAACTTAAGCAGGTAGTTATGTATATATATATATATTATTTTTTATTTTACTTTTTAGCAAATTCTTGGTTTCTTTCTTAAGATTAATTAATTTACTTATTTGGTATAGGGTCTCACTATGCAGCTAGGAATCACAGTAGTCTTCCTGTCTCGGTCTCCTCCCCAGAGGTGGGATTAGGCATGCACTGCTTTAGGTGGCAGGAACAGTGCTAGACCAGCACAACGTGTGGTACCAGGATCAAACGCAGGTCCTTGCACTTGCCAGGAAGGTGCTGGACTGCCGAGCTATCTCCCTAGCCCAGATCTTTGGCTTTTAAACTTTTGTTAGGACACGTTTGCAGTGTGTAATGATTAATTTCACTTTATTGGATGGAACACATCGCAATTCTCTTTGTCTCTCGCCGCACCTCTTTTTGTTTTTCTCAGCTACATTGAACGTTTCTTCTTGTATTTACTAGATATTCACATTTCTTCATCAGAGAAGTGTGTATTCTGTAAATGTCTGCTTTAAATTAGGTCTTTAAGGTTGAACAGTCTACTTTCTTTGAGTTGTTTGCATATTCTAGGTAGTGGATAATGCTTTCTTCCAGGAATGGCTTTAAAAATACTGCTTTCCTTAGGGTTAGATGTCATTAAAGATTTTTTTTTATTTTTGTATTTTAGGGAAGGGTCTACAGGGTGTTCAGGGTCTCGCTGCTAGATCAGACTCACAGTGACCCACCTGTTTACAGCCTTCTAAGAGCTGGGATTACAGGCATCCCCCACCATGCCCAGTGTCAATCACCATCTCAGCATGCGCTGGGGGCAGGGCCAGCATGGAAGAACTGGAGATGGAACCTCCAGCCCCTGTGCCTGCTTGCAGGTGCTTTAATCAGCTGAGCTATTTGGCTGGCCCTCATTAAATAATTTGAGAAATACTATAGTTAAATTTTCTTTGAAGTTATTGTACAAAATGGCAGTGACACTTCAGATGAATGACTTAGGCAATTATTCATTATTTATAATATTAAGAGTATAAACATAATATTCAAATATCAGTTTTTTCTAAAGTTTAGAAAAAATTGATATTCTAATAAATATATGTTTTTCATATGCTGTTTATAACATATGTGAGCAGATGCTATTATACATCTAGTATCTCAGTGGCCTGAGCGATTACTTAGTGATGCTTTATCCCTATGCATATAATTTTCAACTATGAAGTTTCCACTTCTCCTCTGATGAAAATTCTATAGCTTAATGTATGTGAATTGTGAAGAGAGATGGTAAGTTGAGTTGTTCTTTTTTTTTTTTTCCTCCAGAACTGGGGATTGAATGCAAGCCCTTGTGCTTGCCAGGCAAACTCTTATTCTACTGAGCTATCTCCCTGGCCCCATGCTCAGTTGTTCTTGCTCATGTGTGTATTCTTACTGCTGAGAAAAATGCATGTCATATAGACAGTTAATAAATTTACCTTGAAGGAAACAAAAAATGAAGCAATCAATCAATAAATGAGAAAGACTTGATAAATTATGGACGGGGTCCAATGTCATCTTATAGCCCTTCCTACTTTAATAATTTAATTTCCTGCCAAACCATGACACATATTCTGTGTGCCACACACATTAATTTACTTACACATTTTTTGGTGACGTATATACAATAGTGTCGACCTACTCCACTTGACAATCTAAGTAAATCATTTAATATTCTTCTCTTTTCTAAAACAAAATTAGTATTAGTGATAGTTTAATAGTTATCAACATGTATTATTGTCTTTATTTTGTTTTAAAATAATTGGCATTTTTAAATTAAATTTTAAGGGATTTTGTTCAGATACATTCCAAATACACTTTTTTCATGTACTAAGCTTACACTCAAAAAATAAAATAATGGAAAAATCACACTTTGTGAGGATTAAAATTGGTCAATAGAACAGAGATAAAAGCACAGCCTCTCTGGGATTTGAAGTTGAGCTACCAGAACACTACAGCCCGATCTGTTTAATTAACATGGTCAAAGGAAATCTTTAATAAGATTCTGACCAGCAGAGTGTAAGAAATCATCAAAATGATCATAAGTCACACAAAGTGCCTCAACACACAAGCCAATAAATGCAATTCATCCCATAAGCAAAAGCAAAAAAAATGAATCTCAAGACCATCTCAACAGATGAAGGGAAAGCCTATGAAAAAACTCAACATCTGTTCATACTAAAACCCTGAAATAAAATAGATATACAAGGTCCTTATCTCTGTTGATAAAAACCAGTTACTGCCAACTTCTACTAAGTAGTGAAAAGTGGACCAATTTCCATTTAAAATGAGTAACAATATAAGATTTTCCACTATGTCCGCTACTTTCATTCTAGTATGTAAAACATTATCCAAGAAAGGATAACTGTAATGAAAGAATTAATAACTGCTTCTCATGAAGATAAAACATTATCCAGAGGTATTATATAAAGGAAATAAGAAAAAAGAGGCATATTGGAAATAAGAAGCCAAATTAACACTATTTGCAGGTGACATGAGTTTTTTACAAAGGAGACTTTAAAAGTCCCACAAATATCTCCTAGAATTAAAAATCTAATGCTCTGTAGCAGGGTATAAAATCAACATATAAAAATCTGCAGTGTTCTTATATACCAATAATGAATTGAAGAAAAGAAACTTGGAGAACATAACCACTGTCAATAGCTTCAAGAAAAATTACTTGGCTCTGATAATAGATAGAAATCTCTAAGATACTGCATGTGTGGAAATTCTTTGGAGAGAACTTCTGTTACACAAGATATGGCATCAAATTTCCCTATGAAATTTTTCTTAGTAATTACTAGGACATATTTCTATTATTTTTTCACTACTTCGGTAGCAAAGGCATTTCTAAAGTAAACTATTCCTTTTACAGTTTTACCGTTCTTTCTTGTTGTTGATCATTCCATCAGATACCTAAGTGTAGTATATTTGCAAGAAAGATAACTTCATGAGACTGAATTATATGAGTTCCCAGGAAAACATATTGCAGCCAAATGAAATCACCACTTATGCAGTAAGGACATTTGTCATATGTTAATGATATTCCAAACATTCTTAAACAAGTTTTATATGTCAATCATTCAGGAACATTGTAAAATGAAATTCCAAGGCTGCAGATATAACACAGAGGAGTAAGCACCCACCTGGCAAGAGCAAGGTCCTGAATTTGAACCCTGGTACCAAAGTAAATAAATAAATAAATAAATAAATAAATAAATTTCCCTGGTTAACAGAATCCCCTTGAATTTTCCCCAGTTTTGTAAACTTTCTATCAAATTGCTACTAGAAGAAGTAATTGTGCAAAAAAGAAAAGATATTCTCATTCATTAATTCCAGGATTTTATGAGGTGTGAAAGAAGACAACTGGAAATTTATAGGCCAAAATAAAGCACCCTAAACACCATGGGCCTCATGGGATGCAATGATGGATTTCTAGTCTTTCGCTTTCAAGATTCTAAGAAATCATGTCCAATCTAACTATGGGAAAGAGATAAAAAGCATTAAGGTTGGAAGTTGCATTAAAGGGAATGATCACTTAAAAAAAAAGGATTAATGTGAAAATAACTCATCAGTTCAATTACCTGTGCAAATGGAGAGTGTACTGCCTAGCATTACTGCAGTATTCTCACAATAATAGAGAAAGGAAGAAGAGAAGGAAGAGCTTAACTGGCTCTCTGAGAGGAGGTAAAGCTATATCTCAGAGAAAGGAAAGGTCAGATATAAGGTCTTCCCCAAAAGCATAAATATTTTCTGAAGCATTCAGGAGAATGAAGCTCAGCCCAGAAGGGTAAACCAATATCTCTCAAAGAACAGAGCAACTATTAATCCAAGATTATGCTACTCCATAAAGTACAGTACAATAGTCCTTAAAGTAGTACGTTTTGTTTGTGATTTGTGAGTCAAAAAACTGTAACAAGATTCTGTTTGCTACTTTAATCTCATATAACAAGTTTCTATTTTACTCAGGGGACTGTTGTATTTGACGTTTACCACTGTGGAAGCTTTAGTCCTGAAGGTAGAAGTAAGCATGGTAACAAGTGCAAACAAAAAAATTAATGGACAATTCTCTTTATTAGGAAATATTTATAGAAGACAGAGTATTAGAAGTCTATTCAAGGATAACAAAGTAACCAGATTTTAAAATTATTACCTAGAAATTTCAGACTAGTGAGTGCCTATTAGTAGGAATATATAATTACATAATTCACAAAAATGTTTCCAAGGACTGGCAAGATAGCTCAGAGGATTAAGCACATGCTTAGGCAAGGGCACTGACCAGGGTTCAATCCCTGCCCCCGGGGTGCATGAAGCTGGCCACCAAGTCCAGGCGAGGTGGCACACATCTGTAATCCCAGCTCTGGGGAGGCTGAAAATAGGATATCTTGATATAAGGAAAATGAAACTCCTGACCTGAAAGATACCTGGATGAGTTTGTGTCCTCTAAAACCGAAGAATGAATTTTAGGGACAAATGAAGCTTAAGGGTAGAATATATTTATTGGGGGAAGGAAAGCTTCTGTCCAAGAGAGGGACAGAAGGGCGGCCTGAGGGGGTTGTTCCCAGGAAGCTGTCTCTTCTGGGGACTTCTATAGAGTAAAGCCATGGGGTCTAAGCTGGAAAACATGGGAACTCACTTAGGTGGGCATGAGGTGGGACAAAACTGTGGTCAACCAATAAAACTATAAGCACCATTGTTGAAGTAAAATTGATTAAGTCCAGGACTGAATGGGGAAGCAAGTCACGTAGCAAGTGGGTATGAATATAGAACAGGACTTTATCCGGTAGCCAACTGGTAGCGGGTGGATTGGTCACCCTTCCTGGCTTCCTCAAGGTGATGATCAATCCTGGATGCTTATCTTTAGGGAAGTGAGCATTCGTTCTATCTGTGGTCCCTAGGTCTGGCTCAGAGTAAGAGCATCCATCTCTCTCACAGTTGCACAGTATCTTGTCTTCTGTGCTATCTCCTTGATGGCCTGGCCCTGTCTGACTGCCTGTATTTCTATCTAAGTTAGCTGCCTACCAAAATCTGAGCCTGCATAGTGAGACCTTGTAATAAATACATAATCTTTTTAAAAAGCATTCCCACTGTAAATACTTTAATGTTCAATTTTCTTATCATGCTCCTTAAGGTAATATAAATATAAGCACATGACAGTGTTGTCTGTTACCTAAAATACACATTATTTTTTAAATACATGCTTTTGATTTTCATGCACCATCACATAATCTATATTATCAAATGCACTTCTAAATTAATTTAACAGTTTGTTTTGAGAAAATAAGTAGATATTCATGTCATAAAAGGACATGTATTTGAGAACATATATTTTTGCATATATGAATCTCAGTGGTAGGACACCTTCCTGCCTAGAACAATGGCCCAAGTTCAATCCTTAATAATGATTAAAAAAAAGTTGAACAAAAAAGAAAAGGAGGGGGCCAAGGAGATGGCTCAGTGGGATAAGCACTTCCCTGGCAAGAGCAAGGGTCTGAATTCAATCCCAGTTCCTCCAAAAAAGAAAAAGAAAAGGAGGTTCAAAGTATTCCCTTGTCAATCCTCAGAGGAATTAGAGAATCTGAGTAAAATAAATGAGTATTTCTATTTTAAGAAAAAAAAAATCTTCAATAATGACAATGTTTTCTGCAAAAGCTGTCAACTATTAACTGCACATTTCCAATAGAAGTTTCTACAGATATTCAGATATTGTAGTCTTTTCTTTTTTCACCAATATATGAATACTAAAATATGATCAATAGAATTGATAAACTGATTTTTAAAATTTTATTCAATATTGATTTATATACGGCTCTGATGTAGATCTAACAGAAACTTCACTACAGTATCTATTTATTTTGTTTAATGAGTGAATAAATGAGGTCTATTGTAGTGATGTGAGTCAAAGTTGACTGCACCCAGGGAGCAAGGAACAAAGAACAGAACTTAAGCCGACTGGCCCCTTGTAATTCTGGCAAGCTGGGACAAAGTAGTAACAGATTCCTGGAGGCAGGGGGTGTCTGTTCTTTGTTTCTCAACCTGGGAAAAGTTACCAAGTAGTAAGATGTAAACTAGCTGGTAAATGCCTTACTATAAGGCAATATAGATGACAGTTCATTTACACCAAATTAGTTATGTGCATTCCTTAGCCTGTTTGTGGCCTTCAGTAAATGTAAGACATTTCCCTGGCTCACTTAAAGAGAGACTAATCTCAGGGAAACCACTGAGGCCAATTTTATCCAGCTTGGCTGTTGTTCTTTTCTGGCTCTGATTTTTCTACAGCAGTCTCCCTTTTGTAAGTTATTTTTTCTGCATGTTTTCCACATTAATATTGGAAATTAAAAAAAAAATAAAAAAGAGAGAGGAGGGAAATGGGAGAAAACATCTCCAAAGAATAGCATAGTTATACGGGTGCAAACAGGAGACAAACACCACATAATAAATTAAGCAGGAGAAGGTAAATACTGAACAACTATGATGCCAAAATGAATACAGCACATAAATAGACTCTATATGATACTCTGGTAATGAGAATAAATTTGAAATGAAGGACATACTTAGAGGACATTCAGGTCTGATTAGACAAGATGGGTTCTGACCCAGAACAACTGGCTGATCTGGTCAGGGTGAAGCCAGTCTTATGAATGGCCATACCCAAGAGCACAAGTGGGAAATCTGGTGACCAGCAGCAATTAAGGCGCATTCAGTAGATGTCTGGATGCTGTGATTTGGTGACTGTAGGCTATTAGAGTGTTCCAAGCTCACCAAGGGAGGCAACTATCCCCAGGACACACACGACTTCAGTTTTCCTTTCGAGAAACTGAAGGCAAATTATTGCTAACTCAAATATGCAAGACTGCATGGAGTCTGCATTATGCAACCATAGTTTTTGAACATGTTATATTAATAAAACTTCTACACTTATGAATCTCTATTCCCAGAGAGGAAGCCACAAGGTACAGAGGATCTTTTCTAGCTTCTTCCACAGGTAATTTATATTCATGTGAAATAGGCAAATTCAATCACAATCACTTGTGCAAGTCTTAAATTTAGAAAAATGAAACTTGATGAAAGGGACTCCCTATAGATTCCAAGTTGCTGGTGTTTGAAGCAAAGGATCTCCACATGCAGGGATATTAAAGCTTATGAAGTTGAGTTGCAGGCTCAGAGAAAGAATTTCTGTGAGAAGAAGCATGACTGCAATAAATTCAAGCCCTGGTATCACTGATAGATTTTCAGACCAATTCAAGGAAATTATATCTGTAGTTATTTTTCTGGAAGTTTAGAGGTGAGCTTGGTTTTCTGATTTCTAAACAAGGCTACATTGCTTAATGACTTTTACACACATACACAAACACAAACACACATTAAATGAATATATCAGCACAACATTGGCTAAATTAGTTTCATTTGCTTGCAGCTAAAAAATCCTAATCAAAATAAAGATTTGTTCTAAGAAAGTCTCTCACTCATCAGATTTCTCTGATGACACATTACATGGCCTCATTAAGGAAGATATACATGAAATCGTAGCTATTATTAATATATAAGATCTTGCTAGCTCATGACATATTGGATGAATGGTTACTTTCCATGTGGGGTTCATCAAGAAAGGAGTGCTTAGGTCTTTAAGTAACAAAGAGACATTGACACAGAACAGTTAACACTGCAAATTGTGGTCAAGAACTTTGAGGTAAGCTGATTGATTCTGACCTCCTTAGATAGTGGAAAAACAAAAGAACATCATAAAAAGAGATGAGACAATAGCAGCAGAACTCCAAAGCCCTGATTTTTGGTACAATGGCAAAGTCTGAAGAGTACTTAGAAAGAATCATATAACATGCATGTACGCTGATAGAAAAGCTACACATAATGGTAAAATTCCATTTTAATGATTCTGTTAGTTTTGCTTCTTAAAAATGCTAATGGATTTTTTTCCAGTTCAGCCTGCCCTGAGGGTGGTGCTGGCATGGTATGTGGTGCCAAGGATCAAACTGCAGTCCCCTGCACCTGCCTAAGTTTGCCTATGAAGGCGCATTAGACCTGATTAATAGATTCTTTAGTGAATAAATTGCCTTTAACATTCTTCACTCCATTCCCATTTTGTCTCCACTCCCTTCTACCATATCGGAGACTTTCCAGATGTAAACTAAATTCCTAATATGTGAACTAAAAGAACATAGTCATCTACAGTAGTTGACATCTAAAAAGATGTGTGAAACTAGTCTTTCAGAATGGTAAACAAAGAAAACAGAAACATAATCTAGATAACCTGACTTTCTCAGTAAAGTGCAATTTGCAGAATTGCTGAACCCTAACACAGTGTTAACGGTTTTGGTTGTTGTGGTTATTTAGTATTATGTCCTAACCACTTGAAAGTGAAGCTGATATGTAATCTGGATTCAATATGTAGGTGTGAAAATATGGAATTGCATGAGCAGATGTGGTTATTTATCTGTTCAACCAGGTAGAATGAACACAATGACATGTTATGCTTAATAAAGTTACAAGCACATGAACATAGCCAAAATATCTTTAAAAAAAAGCTAATATCTAGTCTTAACCTCCAGGAATTCTATTTCCATGATGAAGTACCAAATTTGTCACATTAGAAACCTTCCTCAGATGATACTAGTTAAAGTCCTAAGTTATGAGGAAAGTGATTTCAGAGGAGACAGCAAATGCAACTGATTATTTCAAACTAGAACCCCTATGAGTTTCCAGAGCTTGTTCATTTTTCTTAAGTGTTGGGAATCATTAATAAAGAAAGTGTAAGTGTCATAGGGTGCCCACTTCTGTTACCCAAGGGCAAAAGCAGCCCAGAACTACTGTTTGTTCAATACAAATCAGTTTTCTCTTTTGCTATAAATAATGCAACCAAATTTATCATGGGGAGAGCCCTCTAATAGATCAGAGTGGTAATCAGAATATGTGACCCAGTGGAACATTCTGGAAAATAGTCATCTGTCTTGGGGTTTGAGTAAATAATCAGCCAACACAGTTAATATCTGGTTTGTAAAACTGAGAAGTATTTAGGTGAACAGAAGTCTGCATGAAGTCATGAAGACTGGTACCAGTATAAAGAATAAAGACAGAACTCCAGTTCACAGGAGGCCAGGAAAACTGATAACGTGGGAAGGATAGAATCTACTTCTCCACTTCCCTTCCTTCTGCAAAGTAGGCACTGTGTTTAGAAATAAATTTTTCTTTTCCTTTCTACTAAAGGCAAATATCATGTGCAGAGAATAATCCCACCCAAGGAAGAAGGAGAAGCATCTATAGCATTATTAAATAACACAGGGTTCTGCTACAGTTGTTGAGCACAGATCTACTGTCTAATGTCTAACTTCAAGACCCCGATCCAGGAGCCATTGCCTAGTGTTTCCTGCATGATCTCACCAACGATGGAAATAATGACACATTCCTTTGGCTAGTGGCGAGAGTTAATAAGATAGTCACCAAAGAAGGCAGCTGTACACATTACATATAATCCTTAAATTTTCAGAAGTTCTTGAGCCATGTTTATTCTCTCTCTCTCTCTCTCTCTCTCTCTCTCTCTCTCTTAATTTTTATGTATTCAGTACAAGGTGTCACTATGCAGCTCAGACTTGTACTGATCCTCCTGCTCCAGCCTCCTCAGTACTGGATTACAGGCGTGTACTGCCATGGCCAGTCTTGGTAGCCTGCTCAGCATGCCTGGGGGCAGAGCCAGCACAGCACGGGGTCCCAAGGATTCAATCCAGGTCCTTGTGCTTACCTAGGCAGGTGCTTAGACCCTGGCCCAAGGCACACTAAATATTTTGGACTGAACTAAATGGAAACTTTTAAAAATATAACTATAACATATATTTGCATTGAAATCTTATCTGTGAAATCTGTACAAATCAACAAAATCGTTCATGAATGAGATAAACTTGGACTACTGAATAAAGGAATTATTCAGTTTTTAAAATTACAATGGAATAGGAAATTAAAGTCTCTTTTTAGTATTCAAGGTCTATGCCGGGAAAACAATAGATAATACATTTCAGAAAGTTTAAAATGACATGAGCGCCTTCTTATATAGCTGTCTACAATTAGATGAGATTTTGGATAAATACAAGCAGCTCATATTCTCTACATTCACAATGATGATGACTCTAGATTTTTTGTATAATAGTCATTGGAAAATGATAGAAAATAAAGTAAATCCTCCAATCAGGAGTGCAGTATCTACATGACAATAAAAGTGTCACTGTTTATTAGTAAAGAAAAGCTTACTCAAAAGAGTACAAACAGTAGCTCTACCTTCTTTGGGGAATAAATTGTATTAGATGGAAATGGTTTAATAGATGAAAATCTTCACAGATTAGATGATATAATTTAATTTATAGCATAAGCATAGAGGCATATGGCTATATCTTTAGAAATCTGATGATATATATGGTATTAAAAAGTAGTTTTAGCCATTTTTGTGTCAAAACCAGCTGAAGCTCAAAAACATTCCCCTGTGTGAGAACAAGATAAGGCCAAAGTGCCTAAAGCAATCAGGCTATCTCAGTCCTGAGGAAAACATATTTGCCTGAGACAATTGCAGTCATTAGTTGCTAGGTAACCCTGTGTGACTGATAACTTTCTCAAATGTAAAGAGATGCCCCTCCTGTGGTTGTGCAGTTCCTCTTTTCTCATCAGGAGAGAGAATCCTACCTGACCTGAGCTTTCATCTCTTGTCTTTATTTCTTCATCCTTCATCATTTTCCCCTGGTACCATAGAGAGTTCCATGAGACACAGAATCTCTGAGGAATTATAACTGTTCATTTATGTTTCTGATTTTCTAGATT
Organism: Ctenomys sociabilis; assembly: GCA_004027165.1. Classification (NCBI taxonomy): domain Eukaryota; kingdom Metazoa; phylum Chordata; class Mammalia; order Rodentia; family Ctenomyidae; genus Ctenomys; species Ctenomys sociabilis. The sequence continues at coordinate 14,009 of PVKA01036556.1, forward strand.
TTAAATAGCTATATAACTAACAGAGCATTATAATATGTCATTTATAGTTACACTTTATGAATGAATTGTGTGTGTGTGTGTGTGTGTGTGTGTGTGTGGTACTGGGCATTATAACTCAGGATCCTGTGCTTGCCAGGCAAGCACTTATTCTACCGAACTATCTCCCCAGGCCCATAAATGAAGTCTTTAAGCTCTTAGATACTGTTTTCCCACCTGGTGCATACTAACCGATAGCAGTATTAATTTTTGTCATAACACTGTATTTAAAATAGTATTCTAACCAGATGACTGCTTAAGTTCTATAATTTAGTTAGCCAGCTTTCCTCTTGCTTGAATCAACACTGAGTACCCATACCTCCAAGGAGGATAGATATAATACAGCTCATGTTTTAAGAAGGTTCACTCCATGGTCAGTTAGCTCTCGAGTGGAAACACCATGGGAAACAAGTGTGGTTGTGTAAAGCTGTTAGTTGTGTATCTAGTAGTCAGGGCACAGAGGAGTACCACCAGAGATGGTGGGAAAGGGACCAGAGTCCATTCCCCAGGATCTGCCCGAGTACACCCAGAGCTTGGCTCTCCCAAACCCTCACCAGACTGCAAAGTCAATGCAGTTGGCACTGTTCCCTAAACAGCACAGTGACAGAATTTAGTGAGCAGATACAATTATGATCCTTCTTATAATATACAGACTGAGGGCTGGCCAGATAGCTCAGTAGAATAAAGCATCTGCTTAGGCAGGCACAAAGCCTGGGGTTCTATCCTCCAGCATGCCATGCTGCCTAGATGTGGTGGCACCTGCCTATAATCGCAGTACTTGGGAGGCTGAAAAGAGGAGGATCACTAGGAGTACGATCTGTGTACCGAGACCCTGTAGACCCTGTACTAAAATATAAAAAAAAAGAAAAGAAAAATTTAAAACGTCTGGCTCTTCTTCTCCACTAACACATTACTTCTAATTTTCATAATAAGGAAATTTAAAGACAAAATTTGTGATTATATAGAAGGCTACAACATAAATTCATATATGTAAGTTCCTCATTAGCTTAAATAAGAATTTTGTATAACTTTATGTGATGCATATTAAATTGGTTTCTTTCTGTTTTATATATGATGGGGATAAGTAAAAAGTGACAATGATTCCCTCAGATAGTCGCTATTTTTCAAAGATTGCATCAACTGAATTATGATTTTGTATTGTGCACTATGGAGAAAATTCTCCCATGTTCTGAACTAAAGCACTAATATTTTAATTAATGTTTTGATCCCATTCACAAATTTAACTGAATGATTAAAATATTGTTAATTGTCAAAAAGGATATAAAAATTAAAGTTCTTTTGGGTATTGCACAATACACATATCATCAAATTTTATTAGTATACAAATCTTATACTCCTTCTGCAGAGCTGATGCACAGATTATTTTTTAAAGTAAAGTTACTGGGAAGCTTCCGGTTAGCTCAGTCGTTTAAGTGCCTGCTCATGCAAATGCAGTCAGGAGCACTGTGGTTTGATCCCCAGCTCTACCTGCCTTACCAAACCCACCCTTAAGGCAGCCTGAGCCAGAAAAAGTAATCCTTCTCAACTTTTAGGGCTGGCCAGCAAATTAAAGCACCTACATGCAGGTGCAGGAGCCAACGGTTCAACCCTCGGACCTGCATGCCAGCCCTGCCCCTGGGGTGCACTGAGACAGCAACTGAGACTGGGCATGGTGGCACGTGCCTATAATCCTAGCTCTTGGGAGGCTGTAAACAGGAGAATCACTATGAGTCCGATCTATTAGTGAAACCCTGAACACCCTTCAGACCCTTCCCTAAATACAAAAAAAGTGAAGTTACTATTGTTCAAATTTAGAAACTCAAATACAAGCAATGTTTTTGCAGAAAAGAAATCTGCAGCATAATGAGAATCCTGCCACACTGAATACTCCTTGTATCTTAGCATTTTTACACAGCTTTTCATGCCTCATAGATAAATTACCAGAAGGATTTCACCTTACACTTGTTAAAGCAATATATCAAACTTATTCACAGAAGTTGAGGTAATGAATTAAAATAAGGTACCAAAATCTCTTTCTATAAAATTAAAATTCACACCAGAAGTCTAATAAGCCTATAATTCATTAAAAAATCATTTCACTATTTCATTTCATTTTCGAGCTATCATACAGATGCAGAGAATAAAATCTAAATGTTTCCTTAAGCAATATGCATTATCACTTTTTTCAGAAATAATAATTAGGAAGTATTTTAGCAATGAATTGATCTTTTACAAAGGGCAAATCAAGAGTCTAAGTTTACTTAGAAACTCCTCTATAATATGGGGAGATAGGTCTAAGCATTTGTCCGGCAAGCACAAGTACCAGGGTTGGATTCTTGGTACTGAATACCACTGAGGACCTGAAACCTCAGGCCTGCAGTGCAAGCCACTGAAACAGGCATGGTGGTGCACGCCTGTAATCCCAGCACTGGGGAGGCTGAGGCAGGAGAATCACTGTGAGTCTGAGCTGCATAGTGAGACCCTGTACCAGATAAACAAGATTTTTAAAGAATGAAGGAAAGAAAAAAAAAAGAAAGAAAGAAAGAAACTCCTTAAGAAAAACAGAAAACTCGGGAGAAAGATATTCAGCTTTTCTAAGTTTAAACATTATGGTCAGTGTTGACAGGTCAGTCTTGACACTCTCAACTATTATTTATAAGAGCAATCTAATTTTGACTCTATTAGACAAAGAGCAAGAACTGATTCATTAGTGACTGTTGAACAGTAACAGTCAAACTTAGATATGTGCTGAAGAGTACCCAAATGTTGTTCCGGAAGAGTTCCAGTGGACTCCACGTTGCTCACCTGGGGAGAAGACTTCCTCGTGGCTGAGCAGCGCCCAAGGCTTTCAGTGTGAGTGCTGTGGAGGCAAAAGAACCTGGAGACTTGTCCTTCAGACCGTGAACAACAGCTTCCCAGTATTTCAAAAATAAAAGAATAATTTCATGTTTTCACAGAAGAACAAATAACCTTGGAGCAAAAAATGCAATATAGTCCTCAGAAGAGAAGGAGCTCTATATACATTTAAAATAGTTTGTTTTATTTTTATTTTTCTTTAACCTGCCTCTTGTTTATTTGTACAAAGATCACAAGAGGACACCAGCCCCCCACAGATGGCACCCCAAGGGTCACACCAGTCCTTCTGTTTTTACATCAGCAGAAAAGAGGCTTTTACTGTGGAGTTTTCATGGAGGCCTGGGTACCTACGGGAGCCTGGGCACCTTTGGGGGCCTTGGCTGGAGCAGAAGCTGGAGCCCAGGCCTTTGGCTCACAAGGCCTGTGACCCTCATAAATGCAGGCACAGATACGCTTCCCAAGCTTGCGGTGGGCAATCTAGGCAAGTTGAGCAAGCCTGCAGTTTACACCCTTTGGGATGATCTTGGGTTTGACCTCCTTGGGCTTCACAAGGGCCTTGGTAGCCTCGGCACGTGCACTCCTAGCCTTGGCAGTGTTTGCTTGAATCTTCTTGAAGCCCATCTTGTTGTGCTTCTTGGAAAAACACATGTTCCTAAGGAACTTGGGATCTCCCCTTTCAGGGTTTCGTATCTTTGAGACTGAGGTTTCTTGATGCCCTTTCTGTGCTGTGTTTGGAACTGGTGTGCATGGTGTGGCTCTTGGACTTGGCCGTAACTGCACCATAAACCCTGGCCTGTCTCATTTTATTTTGAAGAGTATAAACAAAATCAAAAACAAACAGATGTAAAGACAGAAATGGCAGCATACAATATATGTGTTACAGATTTTCAAATCAAGAATCACAAATGAACAACAGTTGTTATGTGACCTATTTTTACCGTCAGATCTGTTGCTCAGATTAATATATATAGTTATGCAAGATTGGACAAAAATTGAACAGTAACATTTGCTTTCAATGAATCTTAATTTTTTTTAATCTTTTTTCCTTTTTTTGTAAATTATTTTAAAGAGAGTATAATAATAATCGATAAGGCATTAGTAATCACACACATTTAGAATAGCAAGATGAGAGGCATTCAACCGTGATTCTTATACTAAACATTGCTGGCCTCCACATAATGGCTTAGATCACAGATATCAGCATACGTAGTGAGTCAAGGTGAAAATTCTTCAATTACCTGCTATTTTCAAAGCAACTTAGGTAAATTATTACTATAATCATCTCAGCCAGCATGTATATGGTGAAACCACTGTGGAAATCAGTAGGGAGACTTCTAAAAATATTAGAATTCAAAGTCCCATCCAATCCAGCTATTCTTCTTCGGGGTAGTTTCCCAAAAGTGCTGAAAACATGATACCGTACACTTGCATGATTTTCTCCCTGCTTCTTGTCCTGTTCTCCTTTCCTTCATCTTCACAGTTTAATCCTTTCAGTTTCTTTCTGCTTTACTATGTATATTATACCTTTCAGATTTCATTTGTTCTTTCAGGTTCTTACACTAGAGAGACAACACCATATTTACACATGTGGGTCTGATTTATTTCACTTGTGAGTATAGCCACTAGCTGCATCCATTTGCCTATAAAGGCCTCAAGTTTGCCTTTCTTGATATATGAGTAATAGTCCATCATATAAAAATATCACATCTTTTTTATCTGTTCCTCAGGTGATGAGTATTTTGGTTGTTTCCAAGATTTGGCGATAACAAATTATGCTGCTGTAAACATGAGTGTACATATATCACTGTGATAGGATGTTTTCAGTTCTTTTGGGAAAATACTCAAAAGGGGAATAGGTGGGTTGAATGGGACCTTCGATTTCAATTTTTTTTGTAAGTCTCCACATTGATTTCCACAGTGTTTCACCAGTCTGCACTCCCACCAGCAGTGGAGAAGGGTTCCTTTTTCCCCCATAGCCTCTCCAGCATTTATTATTAGTTGATTTCCTTATGATAGTCATTCTTTCTGGGGTGAGATGGTACCTCAGTGTTGCTTCAATTTGCATTTCTTGAATGGCCAGTGCTGTGTGTGGAATATTTTTCATGTATTTACTTGCCATTTGCATATCTCCCTCTGATACGTGTGTAATCATGTCAGATGTCCATTTTTGGATTATGTCTTTCTGTTTTGGGGTTCTAATTTTTTGGTTCTCTTTATTTTCTAGATAGAAGTTCTTTGCCTGAATGATTGCTGGTTAACAATTTTTTCCAAATTTGTGGATTATCTTTTCATTCTGTTGATGATTTTCTTTGACATGCAGAAACTTTTCTGTAAGATGAAATCCCAACTGTTGATTTTTATACTCTGGTTTCTCTTCAGATCGTATAAATCTTTCACCTTTTACCAACTGTTGATTCTTTGAAGTATTTTCTGAACAGTTTGGTTTTAGTTCATGAACTCACTGCCTACCCCTAAGTCTTCAAGGAACTCTATAAATATTAACAATAGAATAATGTAATAATTTATATTGCTTGTTAGTATCTATGGATGTATGGCAGCAACAATTTTGTTTTTATTTTATATCAAGCCTACTGCATAGCTTAATAAAAACCTTTTCTATAATATTAATTTTCTATATATATTAACATATATAAAGTGATCTTTGGGGGTCCAGGGAGATGTCTCAGTAGAACAATCTAGTGGTGAGACACTGAACACCCTGTAGACCCTTCCTTAAAATACAAAAAATAAAAATAAATAATAAAGTGATCTTATTGGAGACATAAAGAAAGCAGTCAGGTGACTGAAGTGAAAAAATTAGTAGGACATCACATAGATAACTCAAAATTTTATCTGTGTGGCAAGAGCAAATAAAATCTCCCCTGTTATCATGGATTCCATATACAAGACAATTTTATACATATTGCCTTCATTCTGTCTGTACATTGAACCTTAGACTTGTGCTTCTGTATACTTGCTGGTTTCTGTACCGTAATTTCTACTTCCACGTTTCCCATCTGTCACAAATGGGGTCAACTATTGTTCTCTCTTCCTGTATACTTAGAGTTCTCAAAAATTCCACATGCACGTGTGGTTGTGCTATATTCCACTTGTAAATTGACTAATGCTCTCAACCTCTGGGAAGAGAACAAACCAAGCTAAAGTATGACGCCTTCTCAGAATTATTCTGGTAGCTGATACATTAGATTTCTGTCACCATTACAAAATACCTGAACTGATCAGCCAAATGAAGAGATGGGGTTACTTTGGCTCAGAGTTTTCAGTGCTTCAATTTAAAGTTGCATGGTCCTTTGTAGAACCAACCCTGTAAGACAGAAGCATGTTACAAAAGTAGTCTGCCTCTGCAGGGAAGCTGGGAATGAGAGAGAGGAAGGAGCTCCAGTCCAGGGATTCCTGTAAAGTCAGACATGCCAGGGTGCTGAGTTCTCCCACTTCTTTTTTATTTTATGTATTTGGTATAGGGTGTCACTACATACCTCAGACTTGTCCTGGTCCTCCTGTGTTTACCCTCCCCAGTGCTGCGATTACAGGCGTGGGCCACCACACCCTGTCTTGGTGGCAGGTTCATGAGCTGAGGGGTAGGCACAGGATATGGTGCCAGGGATTGAACCTCTGTTCCTGCACTTGCCTAAACAGGTGCTTAGTCCACTGAACTGTCTTGCTCTCCTGTTTCCTCCCACCTTTTACAGGTTCTTCTAGTAGCCCTTAGCACTACAGGCTGGTAACCTGACACATTCCATAAAACATATTGGAGAGTGAGTTGTGCAGTAGTTAATATGGGGGATTTGTCTATTGTAATGGTCATGATTATGAAATACTAACTTTGGTGGCTCATATTTTCATTTTTTAAAGTAACATACTGTTGGCTGGGGAGATAACTCAGTCATCTAAGCCCCTGCCTGTAAAGCTCATGGACCTGGGTTTGATCCCTGTTACCACACGCTGTGCTGCCATCCCAACCACTGAAGCCAGGTGTGGTGGTGCATACCTGTAATCCCAGCGCTGAGACAGGTGGATTACTGTCAGTGCAAGCTGAGGAGCAAGACCCCATACCAAATAAATAAATCAATTAAATTAAATAACATAATGTGTATTTTCTTCCTCATTTCAGAAATTTTTAAAGGGAATTCAGAACTAATGATTTACTTTCAAACATTCCCCAATATAGTTAATAGGTTTTGTTATTTCACCATGAAGAAATGATCAATGTCTGGAGATGAATAACATTTCTGCTGATTCAAACATTATTATTATTATTATTATTATTATCAATTGTTTTGGTGGTACCAGGGATTGACCTCAGGACCCTGAGATTCTGCTGAGCTATCTCCCTGGATAATTCAAACATTATTAGATGTGTATATCTATTGAATATGTCACCTGGTACCTCATATACATCTATAATTCTTAATATATATGTGTTACAATTTATTTAAACTATAAGCTCAGATTGAATTTGGAATATTCACTTTTCTGAGTACAATATTACCAAAATATTTAATTTAATTATTTAAATATTTAATTATGCAATATTACCAAAAAATTTAATTAGGAAGTTACTTAAGTAGGTATGTGTTTGTTCTTCAGCTATTGAATTGTTGATTGATTATCAGTGGTATAAAAGAAAAAAAGGGAATTTAATTAAATTTTGATTAAGGATGTTAGAATTGGCAATTTATTACGTAAGAGCTATAACTCCTATTCTAATCTATATTATTCACAGCCATGATACCATATTACTGTATTTATTTTAAATAACTGTAAGCAATGGAATAGATCACATTAAACA
>PVKA01036557.1:0-21697 GCA_004027165.1 Ctenomys sociabilis
GGTGATAGAGGACATCTTTGTCTTGTACCTGATTTAAGAGTAAAAGATTTCAGTTTTTCCCCATTTAGGATTATATGAGCTTTTGGGTTGTCATAGATGGCTTTTATCAAGCTAAGATAGAGTCCATCTATTCCAATTTTCTGTAGGACCTTGAACATGAATGAGTGTTGGACTTTGTCAAAGGCTTTCTCTGCATCAACTGAGATGGTCATGTGGTTTTTAGATTTCAGTCTTTTAATATAGTGTATTATATTTATTAAATCACCTACTTAGGCAGACCCAGGGACTGGGGTTTGATGCCCAGAGTGCAGTGTTTATCCCACCCTGGGGTGTGCTGAGAGGGTTACTGAGATGGAGCATGGTGACATGCTCTTCCAATCCTAGTGCTTGGCAGGCTGAAAACAGGAGGATCACTACAAGTCTGATCTGTGCAGTGAGACCCGGTACACCTTGTACTAAATACATAAAAAGAAAAGCAGAGATAGTTAAATTAAAAAAAAAGACTACAGTACTTGAACAATAAAACATGAAAAAATACTGGGTGTGGTGGCACATACCTACTTGGAGGGCTGAGGCTGGAGTACCAGTGCAAGATCGTGGTGATCCTTGGTTATAAAGTGAGTTCAAGGCCAATTTGAACTACACAAGGGGAACCTGTCTCAAAAAAAGTGATAGAAAAGATTACAAATTTTATTGTGACTACGGGCTGTGCTGAATGAGCAATTGCACCTTAGGTGAGGGAATTTGGGGCTTAAGTGAAGCTGGCAGGGATCCATAGCTGATAATGCAAGGGGGATGAAAGGATAGCAGAAATAAAGGTTTATATTCTGTGCAATTGCTTCAATCTCAACTCAGAGGTGACAAGATAGAGCATTACTCCAGAGCTGTTGGTAACTACAGAAAGCATTTTAGTGGATGACAACCGGTTACTTATTTATTTATTTATTTATTTATTTATTTATTTTTAGTGTATTTTGTTTTTGCAAGGTGTCACTTCGCAGCTTGGACTCATGGTGATCCTTCTGCTTTCAGCCTCCACAGAGCTGGGATTACAGGCATGAGCCACTGAACTCTGATGGGCTCAGCTGGCCCTGAGGGTGGGGCTGGCACAGCATGTGGTACCAGGGATTGATCTGTCACCTCTGAACTTGCCTGAGCTTGCCTAAGCAGGTGCTTTAGTCTGCTGAGTTATCTCACTGGCCCTGGTCATTTGTTTTTAAAGGATTACTTTAACAGAACATAATCATCTTAACATGGGATAGTATTCACCACAATGAATCATGCGCATTCAGGCTAGGCATTCTTTCATGGCAAACCTGTAGGTATAATTCACACACATATTTAGTAGCAACAAAGAAGATGTTCCTCTTTTTTGTACAAAATAAGTTTTTAATTTTTAAAGAGAGTATCAATTAGAAATAAAACAAAAATTACAAGTGATACAGAATTTCACCTAACAAAATAACATGAATTTCACAGTATTTGTTGTAATACATAATGTTGTCTTCCAGCCAGTTATTTATATTACCAGGTATATGCATATAAACTTGGAAGAAGGAAAAAGAATAAATGTATAAGAAATTAACAAGAGAAAAAGTACAATAAATTGAAAAGAGGTGCGAAACAAATGAAGTATTATCTGCGTCTTTCCACAGACCAGCAGAAATCTACAGTACAGGGTTACAAAAATGAATGTCACTCCTTTGAATAATATAATACCTCCCCAAAGTAGGACTTTCTAAAATCACCAGGATTTCCTCTCCTGTGCAGAAAAGTAGTCTTTATAGAACAAAAAATTTCCACAGCCCAAGTCTGGCTGAAGACACCCATTTCTGTTCTACTCCCCTGTCCTGCACCTAGATTGAAAGCCCAAACCATCAGCAGCAAGCGTTTCCACTGTGAAAATGCTTTGAGATGGCAGAACAAATAAGTTCCCAAAGCACAAGTAATCAAGGAGTTAGAATGCGAGGTAAATCCCCTCAAGAGGAGGCCTGAAAGGTCCATCCATCCGAGGGCAGACATTTGTGTCAGGCCTGGGAGACACCAGGACGAGACCTCTGGCTGACTAGCTCCCCTTACTTCCAGCTCAGAGATCTGAGAAAGATGAAAACCTTAATCTGAAGGTGACCATCATAGATCAGCAGGGGGAGGAGTCCAGGTTCTGACAGTTAGGCAAATGAGGAACAAAACAAGGAATAAGACTTGTCATTCCAGAAAAATGGGTTCAAACTTTCTTGGCTATTTCTGGACGTCCCAGAGTATGGTCAGAAAGCAGTATGCACAAGGCCCTGCCAGATATTAAGGCGAGAAACTTAAGCGGTTTTTTTTTTTTTTGTATTTTAGGGAAGGGTCTACAGGATGTTCAGGGTCTCACTACTAGATCAGACTCCTAGTGATTCTCCTATTCACAGCCTCCCAAAGTGTTGGGATTACAGGTATGCACTACCATGCCCAGTCACAATCACCTTCTCAGTGCTTCCTGGGGGCGGGGCCAGCCAGAGACTGGTGGGGGCGGAGGCCGGCCGGCCAACTGTTTTGGGGGTGCGGCGACGGGACAGACCATGCCCTATGGGTGGTGCCAGCAGACAGGCCACGCCCTGGGGCGGTGCCGGCAGGCAGGTTCTGGGATAAAATCTCCTGCCCCTGCACCTGCTTGCAGGCGCTTTAATCCGCTGAGCTATTTGGCCTGACCTTTAAGCAGGTTTTGAGCAGGCCTCCTCCTAGACAGGCAAGGATCCCTAAAAATCAGTCCTATACCTGCTTAGGAGCCTGTGGAGTTCAGGGGTTGGATGGGAATTTCCCTGACTTCTCACCACAGCAAAGAAGGAGCTTAAATACAGGTTAGGAGAGGAGGGGACTCAGGCCTTGACATGAAACACAGGGAGGACCTCATGGAAAACAGATGGACACTTCCCTCTGCAGACAGGGGAAGATACACAGAAAACTTCTCTCTGTCAGCCAACATGAGGGGGGCCCAGGCAGGACTCCTGCAGCCCTGCCCTCACACTGTTGCTTTTCTGGGATGCTCAAGAAAAGAGGGCATTGGTCAGGACAGATTATCTGGTCAGCAAAAGGGATGGGTTCTGGCCTTGACAGGATTTAATGTAAATTTCTAGAAAAGGACTGAGGGCACGTCTACTATCTGATGCAGAGGCCAGCACTCAGGTCCTCTTTGCCTTGGCTGTATACCCTGGGAGTTCCCAGGACATAGGGATCGCAAAGGGTACTGCAATGTTTCCACCTTGCAAATTTCTGGAATGAGATGCGATTATTCTGAGACAAGTGAATTCAGGTTCATACGGGGAGCTAACCCAGGCAGCACTGGCAACCAAGGCTATGACAGGGCAGGACTGAGTTCTATCCCACACAGAAAGGAGCCTCTCTAGTAGCCATAATGCCTGCAGTGGTCCGTGGAACATGTTAGGCCAAGTTCTTTGACAAGATGTTATTTGACTTCCATCTAGGGAGATTGAAGGGGGTGGTGTCAGACCAGCAGAGGGAGGAGTTCTAGGGCTAGCCAATCAAATTTCAGAGGATACTTCATCCGTCAGCAAGGGGCTATCTCTATCTACCTCAACAGTTGCCTATGGTAGTGCCAGGAAGGGTCACAGCTTGTGCAGTTTCTTTAGTTCCTGACTACAGCGAGGAAGGTAAGGCATGTCGACTCGGTTCAGTAAGGGAGGAATTCTAGGCATAGGAAACAATGCAGAGAAGGACCTAAGGAAGTGGATTTGGTTCGCATCCCACTGTAATTATGAATATAGCCCCAGCCCTACTGAGCCCTCTTCATCCCTGGGAAGCCTCAGGCATTGTTCTCACATGTAGCGTTTTCCTACTTGGTTACCCTCTGGGGGGGGGGCGGAGAATCTAAAGGGGTGTGGCTTCAGACCACTGGAGGGAGGAGTCTTAGGACCTGCCAATCAAACTGCAGAGGACATGGAGCCTCTCCTATCACCAGCAGAGGGCACCAGCTCTGTCTACCTCAGTAGTTGCCGGCAGGAGCGCCAGCAAGGGTCACCACTTGTGTAGTTTACCGAGTTCCTTTACTACAATGAGGAAGGTGAGACTTTCAGTGAGGGATGTGGACCCGCGAGTGATCCGCGATGGAGATGGTTTCCACAAGTGGCGTTTCTTATTTTGTTATAATCAATAGTGCGGTTTAAAGGGGTGTGGCTTCAGACCACCGGAAGGAGGAGTCCTAGGACCTGTCAATCAAACTGCAGGGGACACAGAGCCTCTCCTATCACCAGCAGAGGGCGCCATCTCTGTTTTACCCCAGTAGTTGCCAGCAGGACCGCCAGCAAGGGTCACCGCTGGTGCAGTTTATCGAGTTCCTTTACTACAGTGAGGAAGGTGAGACTTTCAGTGAGGGATGTGGACTCGCATCAGCAAGCGTGTGATCCGCAATGGAGATGGTTTCCACAAGTGGTGTTTCTTATTTTGTTATAATCTATAGTGCGGTTTAAAGGGGTGTGGCTTCAGACCACCGGAGGGAGGAGTCCTAGGACCTGTCAATCAAACTGCAGAGGACACAGAGCCTCTCCTATCATCAGCAGAGGGCGCCATCTCTGTATACCTCAGTAGTTGCCGGCAGGAGCGCCAGGGTCACAATTCGCCCTGCTTAGCAGCATCCATCTTTGGCATCTGACAGAAAATAGGTTATGTATACACGGTAGCCTGAGCGAGGAGTCCTAGGCCTGGCCAGCCTTTAAATTTAAGGTCTCGAAAGAGGAGGGCATACTTTTCACCACAGAAACTAGGTGGGTTTTGGGAGGGTGAGTCTATTAGGGGAATAGGATGGTGGAATAGGGGGAAGAGGTAAATCTTACCTTATCCTTGCTGTCATTTTTAGAATACCAACAAGGGAAGAAAAGTATGTTTCCTGAGTTTTAATTTATATATATATATATATATATATATATATATATATATATATATATTTTTTTTTTTTTTTTTTTTCCTGAGCTGAGGATTGATCTCAGATCCTTGCACTTGCCAGGGAAGGGCTTATTCCACTGAGCCATCTCCCCAGCCCCAGTAGTATGTTTGTTGTGAAGAGTTAATACATTCATCATGAATAGCTGGCATGTGGTGTATATCACATCTTAAATCATTTTAACTTTCTTTTGCCTCCCTCTCCTTTCCCTGTCTTTGGAATCTGATGGAAAGGAAGTTTTATGAGGGAGCTAGGCTCAGCTCGACCAGGGGCCAGAGTCCCAGGTGCTGGCTGTCCTTAAATTGAAAACCGGGGGAGGAGCCAGGGAACTTTCAACTCTGACCTGACCTGACTGTTAACTTCAGGCAGACCCCGAAAAGATTCCCAGAGGTGAAATGCCTAGACTATTTTTTTTTTGCAACCAGAGAGCATGCTTTTACTTAGTAAATTTCACTAGGATCAACAAAAGGTTATGTCTCTGGGAGAGTAAGGCACAAAGCTAAGACATTCTGGAAGCAGCAGGAAAGCTGCCTCAGCCCCCATGCATCCCCTACTATCAGCCATGGGTGACCCCATTCAGGATTCAAGGATGTGGTATACCCAGAAGGGTATACCCTACTTAAGTAGGGTCAGGTCTTGAAATGAGGAGGTTGTCTCAGGCCTTATCATGGTTAATTTAAAGGCTGAGGATGCCCTTATGCTTAAAAAATATAGAACCCAGTTCTTCCCTGTTCTTTTTAGTCTTCATCATTGTTAATCTTCTATTTTTTATTTAGTAGGTACAGGATCATGCTACAAAGTTCAGACTCCAGTGATCCTTCTGTGATCCTCAGATCATAGTGATCCTCAGTCTCCCCAGTGCTGGGATTACAGGTCTACAACACCACACACGGTGTAGGGGGCCAGCATAGTGTGCCTGGTGTTTACTGAATTCAGCCCACACCTATCAGACCAAAATTTTCACCTTTCTGAGAACATCCTCTAACTCCATTTAAAAGTAAAAAGGGACCACAGCCAATCACCTTTCCTAAGTCCTCCCAATGACACCACTTTGCCCTTGTCAACCTGGAAGACAGTAAGCAAGGTTAGCTAAATGTAACCTACTTTTGTCTGGGAACAGTGTCTCAAACAGGTGATAGCCTTGCTATGAGGCAGCAGCAGTCTGAGGCAGTAGAAGTTGTAACCACATTTGGCGGATAAGGGAATCATTGGCTCTGTCCATATTCAAGTTAAGGACACTTGATAAGGACTCATGGTAAAGAAGGTAAAGAAGGATTCCATAGTGTCTGAGTATTCCTTGTTCTCGTCTCTGGGAGGTTGCAGCTTAGAGTGACCAAATGGAATGAGTTTCCACTTTTGCCACAGGCTCCTCTGGGAGCCAAGGCCCAGGAGCTTTTCAGGGTAGTGAGGGCTTGATTGGCAGATGAGGTTCCCAGTAAGCAGAGCATCAGAAAGGCCTTGCTAAGAGTAAAGATGAGGGCTGGTGCAATATCTCAGTGGTCTAAAGCACCTGTTTAGGCAATCTTAGGCAAGCACAGAGACCGTGGTTCAATCCCCAGCACCACATGTCATGTCAGCTCTGTCCCAGGGTGGGCTGAACTGGCCAGAAAAAAAAATAGTAAAGATGAATACCCTGAGGGAGGACCAAATGAATCTCTCAATGTAACAGACCCTGATCATGGGTGACTGAATTTATTTCCACTTTGTTTTTATTTCAAGTCTCCTAGGGTGGTGAAAGCCTTGGTGTTATTGTGCAACATCAGCAGAAGGAGGAGTTCCTGGATCTTTCAAAAGTCAGCATAAGGTAAAGACATTGAGGAGGGCTAATAGTCCCCCTCTCAAATGCAGAAGGGGGGGCCCACAGAAACCACAGCCCTGGCAAGATCATGGCAAGAGATCTGCCCTGCCTTCTCTTCTTCCATGCAGTGAATGGGGTTATCTCTGGGAAGTGAAGTCTTGGTCTGAAGAAACAATATCAGATCAGGAACGGATGGTCTGTGCCCTGCTAGAAATAAAGATTAATACCTATTATAATTACTCTCTTGTTGCTGAGACAAAATACCTGGAACATGTAATTGAAAAGATGAAAGGTTTATTTAGTTTCACATTTCACTCCATGGGCAGCTGTCTCCAAAGAAGAAATGTTATGCAGAGGTCCATGGGGGAAGAGAGCTGCTCATATCCTAGCAGATGGGGAAGCAGGAAAAATAAAGAAAGGAGCAGGGGAGTGAGAGGGACCCCTTCCTGGATCTGCAGTCAGTGACTCTACTTCTAACCAAACCCCACCTCCTAACAGCAAGTCAACCCAAAGCCCCAGTAATCTAATCACCTTCCAAAGCACTGCCTGTGACTGCATGAGGCTTTGTGTGTGTGGAGACTATCTCCATACAAACTTAACAACAGAGCAGATAGGACACAGCCTTGGATAGGAGTGGCTACATGTTACATCTCTTCATTTTTGTTTTCACAGTCTCAGGGAAGTGACAGCCTTGACCTGACTGTGTAACAACAGGACAGTAGAGGGAGGAGTCCCAATCACCATTAAACATAAAGGTAAGGACTCGCATGGGTAGGCAGTACATCTTACTCTAGAGAAAAGGGATCTGCAGAGTCTGGTGATGTCCTCTTCCCAGCCATGGGAGGCCTCAGGCGAGGCAGATATGATATGCTGTGTCCTACAGTTCTCCGAATGTGAGGGAGATGGCTCTAACAGGTGAGATTTTGTTCTGATAGGACAGTGTTGTGTCAATACTGCATGGTATATGCTTTGCAAAAGCTACAGAGGCATAGCACAAGTGGGCCTGATGGACTGCTTGGTGCTAGACAGGAAGCAGGCTTTGCAGTCAGCTCTGGAAGGACCAGGTAGGGGCAGCACATGTTGCACCTCATTTATTTCTCTTGTTCTTATGGGACTTGGTCTGAGGAGGACTGTCGGATGGAGAGCCACATCAGCTCAGCAGAGGGAGGAGCCACAGATGATGTAGGACTTAAGCACCCTGAGAGAAGATTAAGGGCATGACTCCACTTTCTAGGACTGAAGGCACACTCACATCTTGCTAAGGCTGTCAATCTTTAGACCCTGGAGCAAAGTGGCCAGATGGGACATACACTCACAGAAGTCTTATTGGTATCAAACAGTTGAGGGATTTTTATCAAGGCAGAAACTGGAGGGGTCCCAGGTCCTGATAGGTATCAATGTGAAGAACAAAAGTGCCTGTTATGTAAAAGAGATGGGATCCCTAGAGTTTGGCCAGTTCTGCTTGTAACCTCAGAAGGCCCTGGACAAGTATGGCACAGGAGCACCACCTCCCCTTTGTCTCTACAATATGAGATACAGTCCTGGGAGTTTATCTTGTGACAGAAAAGGGCTAGAATCCAAGGTAAACGTGGAGGTGACACACCCTGGAGCTGCAGTCTGGCTCAGCCCTTCTGCTTGGAGGGACCCAGATCTGTGCTTGCAATCTTCGGCTTGGGAGGCCATCTCAGTTCCTCTTAAAAGAGGTACAAGTGTCTTAGTTATGTTCTAGCTGCTGAGACAATACCTGACACTCAAAGTTAGAAGACAAAAAAGGTTTACATTGGCTCATTTTGTACAAGTTTCAGTCCATAGGCAGCTGATTTCAACATAGGGCAGCATAGCAGAAGGGCATGACAGAGGAGAAACATTCTATGGCATGGCTGGTGGGAAAGCGGAAAACAGCAAGGAGTCAAAGCAGCAAGCAGCTGCAGCCACCTCCTGCTGTTTTTCTGTCCCTGTATATGGCATTCAGGTTACAAGCCTATTGATTGGGCCACCATACCTAAGGTGGAGTTTCCATCGACTATACCCTTAAGTCCTGCATCATGCCCTTAATCCACATTCATACACCCTATTCCAGCAACCTGAGAAAGTCCTCACCTATAAGCACATGCAGCTTTGGGGGAGCATGTAGGTACAGGTCATTACTGGGGCTGAGAACTTTGGTCTGAATCCCATGCTCTCAGACCACAGAGAAGATGCCCAGGCCGCATGAGTTGTCAAGGTGAGCACACCTCCGAGGACCTTGATCCTCCTAGAGTACATAACACCCTTCATATCTGTGTTTTCTCTCATCAGGCCACGTCTTGGGCTGCACCCAGAGGAGCTTTGCATATCCTGCTACAGATTCACACAGGACAGGCTGACCAGAAAGACATTAGACCTGTGAGGCTGTAGGACATCACTCAAAGAGAAGCCCTGTAAGTAGGCTTTTATTCACATGATCAATAATCATAATTTAATGGGGTTCCACAGTTTAATAGGTGGTATTATTACGCTAGTGCATTTGTAACAAAGTGCCACAGGCAAAGATTTAGACAGCAGATGTTGATTTTCTCATAATTCTGGAAGTTAGAAGATTTTTTAAAATTAATTTTATTGAGAAAGAAGTAGCAATAAGGCAGTTTCAAAACAGGTTAATAGGACAATTATATTAATTAATGTGTTGCATATTGTTGTCTTTGTAGTAGTTATTTATAATACATGATATAGACATGATATCTTGCCTAAACACTGTTAGCTCAAATTTTCTTCTCATTGAACTAAGAGAAAATAGCTGTAGATCTATGTTAACTATTTTGTATATACAGATATATATATATATATATATTTTTTTTTTTTTTTCACTATAGAATTGTCCTTCATTTATATCCTCCTTTTTTGTTTACTTTTGTCAGAGATATGTATTCCATTGCCATTTGTGTATTGTAGGTGCATGAATTACTTTGTGTGCTTTTATCAGAGCCAAAGTGGGTAAGTTTTTTATTTACACTGTTCTCTCCTCCAGGACAGTGGGATCCCATCAGAAACATTCCTGTTCACTCTCCTGCTGCTGCCTACAGGAGAAGCCACCATGCATCGCTTTCCAAAGCCTCGTTATCTTGACTTTGATAAAGCCACCCAGTACCCAGCTGAGATAAAAACGTTGAAGGATATCCTGGGCTTCATAGCTGAGGATGAGATAGGGCCCTCAATTTCTTCTAATTCTTCAATTTCTATGCCCTCTCCTGCTCTTGTTTCTCTCTCCCCCTCTTCATCTTCCTCTCTTCCGATTTTGAGCAACCCAGATGAGAATAGCCATGATACTGGGTTGCCAAGTGCTCCCCTGAGCCCCCAGGGTGCCGCTTTCTCCATTTCATGTAGTATGTTAGGTGCAAATCCCATCAGTGAGGCAGTGGAGGAAGGTTCAGGCAGCTCAGAGTTATCAATAGACACTGAATCCATCACTGATGACATGTTAGGAAGACAGGTCACTGACTTGGTGCATGTCCTGATCCTGAAGTATCAGCTGAATGAACCCATCACAGAAATGGAAATACTCCAGGTTGTCACTGAAGAATATGAAAAATGGCTCCCCATAATCTTAGAGAAAGCTTCTTCATGCTTGGAGATGTTTTTTGGTATTGATGTAATACAAACGCATGGCAGTAGCCAAGTTTATGTCCTTGTCAATTCCCTGGGCCTCACTTATGAGGTGACACCGAATGATAAGCACAACATGCCAGCAAATGGCTTCCTGATAGTGATCCTGGGGGTGATAACCATAGAGGGGGACTCTGCCTCACTAGAAGACATCTTTGGATTCCTGGAAATGATAGGAGTGTATGAGGGAGAGGAGCACTTCATTTATGGTGAGCCTTAAGAACTCATCAAAGATTTCGTGCAACAAAATTATCTAGAATATCGTCAGATTCCTAGCAGCTATCCCCCACACTATGAGTTACTGTGGGGACCACGAGCCAAGGCTGAAACCACCAAGATGAAAGTTCTGCAGTTTATGGCTAAGATCAAAGGAACTGACCCCACTTTTTTCTGTGATTCTTATCAGGAAGCTTTGAGAGAAGAGGAAGGGAGAGTGCAGGCTGCAGTAGGTACCAGAGCTGGTGCCACTACACATCATTACTGAGTGGCTTTTCCAGCCAAAGACTGCAGCTGACTGGTTATTCTGTTTTTGAAGAGGAAGGGCAGTCAAATTTCTCTTAGAGTTCTTATCAATTTATTTGTAAATTTTTTGTTTTTTCATTCTTCCTTTTTTATTAGTGTATGCTTGCAACACAGAACAAATATATTCACTGTGAGACATTGGTACAGATATGTATTTCATCTTAATCTCTTCTAATTCTTCTCTCTTCCCTTGCATATGCCTCTATCTCCAGGTCCTCTTCCCACGTCCTCATGGTTTATCTCCCTATTTACTATAATATAGTCTGTATATTGCTTTTAAATTGTTTATATGTTGTTTCTTATAGAAGATAAACTGTGTAATGTTTAATCTTGTGTCTCATTTCTTTCACTTAACGCCATGTTCCTGAGGGGCATCCATTTTCTCACAAATGTCACTTTCAAGCATCCCATGGAAATGAACCCCTGGCGCAACAGGGTTAGGAGGGGTGTCCACTAGGAAGTGAGTGAGCCATGAGAATTCTATTCTGGTGAATGAGATTAGCACTATCATAAGTCTGGGTGGAAGGGAGCCTTCACTTGCTCTTCTGCTCTGGCTTGACATATTCTACTCTGGAGGGTGTAGCCACAGAATTCCACATTAGAAGCAGAGAACAGCTCTCAGGAGACACTATTACCTTACAGGTTCCTTGGTCTTGGACTTCTAAGTCTCCAGAAAATGGCAAACAAATTGTTGTTCATAAATTACCCAGCCTGTGGTATTTTGTAGAAACACAAGTGAACCAAAGTATCTCCAGGTAACAAAGGCCTCTTCAAAGTCTAATTTGAACAGTATTTGGAGCACCTGCAGCAGGTTGAATGGTAAGCGCTGGAAACATACATAATTGTGTGTCTTAATGTCTATTAGCTGGAATGTAGCTTTATTAGAAAACAGTCTCTGTACAGGTAATTACATGAAATATCTTGAGAAGAGATCATCTTTTTGTTTGATGATCTGGGTTTTTAATATTCTAACAATATTATTACTACATTCTTTATTAGTATATATTTGCAGTGTATAAAGTTTATATTCCTTGTGTAGAATTGGTACATGTACAAAACACATCCCAATTCCTTTCTTTATCCCCTTTCCTTTCCTTCTCTCCCTCTTTCTCCAGTCCTTGAGAAAGTGCTCTCTCTCAACTTTCTGTTGCCTATCTTTAATTTTGTTCACATTTAGGATGCACCTCAAGTCTAACAGTTGGTGTAAATGCAAAAAGAAAGGATAGGGAATACTGATACAGCTACAGAAAATGGTATGCGAAAGATGGGGACAGAGACTAGAGGATACATCTACAAAAAGAGGGCTGTCACCAAGTGCCAGCAACTAGCAGAAGCTAGAGATAGAGTCACAGAACAGATTCATCCGCAGTGTCCGCAAGGAAACGTACCACTGATACGCTGAATTTGTATTTCTGGCCACTAAAATTATTGAAATTTTAAGGTTTGCTCTGTGTCAGCTATCATTTATTTGAAGTTCTTAATGCACAACTTCTATTTTAGGTTTTAGGGTCAGTTAAATATTTTACACACAGAAGGTTTTACATTCTTATTGCAAAAAGTGCTAAAAATACAGATCAGTATTTAAAGTTTCTCCAAACATAAGCATTGGTATATCTCATTTTAAAGAACTTTCTAGGTTATTTCATAATTTATGTACCATTAAAAACATATTTTGGCTCTTTAAACATACTTAACCATGAGGTAAATATTGGCCTTCCACTTTTTTTTAAGACAGGCTCTCATTATGCAGTGCAGGCTAGCCTTGAATTCACTGTGTAGCTCACACTGGCATCATACTCACAGCACTTTTCCTACCTCAGCCTCCTGAGTGCTTGGATTATAGGCATGCAGCATCATGCATGGATTCACCTTTCATTGAATATGCTTCACTTTTTATGAAGCACAGAACTCTATTTCACTTTTGTAATTATTCCCTAGAATTACATATATGACATAATTAAACAAGTATTATGGACACACACACTTTGCTTTCTATTTGTTGCTTAGGATTAACAGGATAAATAAACATACTTGAAAGATGCCTGTTTTCTTTTTCTTTCTTTCTTTTCTTTTTTTAATTTTATTGAAGAACAAATAGCAATGAAACAGTTTCAAGACAAATTAACAGGACAGATTTGATAAATTAATACATTGAAAACTGTTTTCATAATGTTTTGGTGCATACATGATATTGTACTTACAGATATTATTATGGCAGATGTCTCTAAAGAAAGATATATAAAGAGGGAAGTTAATTAAAGTACAAAGGGCAGGAATACCTTCTACTTTTATAGACGGCAAAATTTTATTTTATAAACACCATGCCAACATGTCTTTTAGAAATTCCAGTATGTGAATATACTACAGTCTTACAAATATTTTCTGTTATCAAATTTTTTTTTTTTTTTGTATTTTCAGTACAGGGTCTACTGGGTCTCATGACACAGATCAGACTCATAGTGATTCTCCTGTTTTCAGCTTCCCACACTGGGATTATAGGCACACGCCATCACGCCACTGTCAATCCCAATCTCAGTGCACCCCAGGGGTGGGGCTTGCACAGCACGCTGGGGATTGAACCCTAGCCACTGTACTCTGCCGAAGCAGGCACTTTAGTCCAGTGAGCTATCTGGCCAGCCCTCGGATTTTAAATTTTAGTAAAAATTAAAGTTGAGGGCTGACCAAATAGCTCAGTAGATTAAAGTGTCTGCAAGCAGGTGCAGGGGCCAAGGGTTCAATATCTGGGTCTTCCATGCCAGCCCTGCCCCCAGAGCATGCTGAGATGACAGCTGAGACTGAGTGTGGTGGTATGGGCCCAAAATCCTAGCTCCTGGGAGGCTCTAAACAGGCAAATCACTGTGAATCTGATCTAGTAGGGAGACCCTGAGCGCCCTGTAGACCCTTCCCTAAAATACCAAAAGATAAAATAAAGGTGAATAATATAGCACTATTAATTTACTTCTGCTTTTCATTTTCTTATCATGTTAAGCAAAAAACTGACTTAATCCCATTTCCATGTAAAGTTAGATTTTATGACTTGATGTCCACAGCAAAAGGTTTCATTTGGGCATGATTTGAAAATCTGAAATATCAGCAGAATAATCCCCACTTGCAAGAAAGAGAAGCAAGGATTTGGTCTGAATAAGTAGGAGCCAGATTGAGGGACCAGACATAAAACCTTCATTTAATGAGACCCCCCAAAAAGGGATTACCAGGGTCCCTGAGCATGACCACATATAAAACCAAGCTTGAAAGCCCAAGACCAGCTGTCACCTAGAGCTCTGAATCCAGTTCAGTGTGAGGTGGGAAGAGTTCGGAAGGATGGAATGTGGGGAATCCTGGACAGGGATAGTTCTGATGCAGGATGCCTTATATGAATAGCTTTAAGAAACCCTGAATGTGTGCAAATGTCATTTATACTCATGCCAAACATGCGTATACATGCATGCACATACATACATGTATAAACATATTTCATACATATGTGCCTTTATGGTTCATATTATACAAACAGTAATATTATATAAGTTTTATATCTCATACTTGTAATATCAGATCATTTTTTTATTTTTACGTTTTTATGAGTAGAATATATTTATTGAGGGAAAGAAAGCTCCTGTCTGAGAGAGGGACAGGAGGAGGAGCCAGAGCAGGTTGTCCCTGGGAAGCAAAATATATAAGGAACTCTATTTTTTTTCTTTGTGGAACCCAGGATTGAACTCAGGCCCTTGGGCCTGCCAGGCAAGCACTTAATCTATTGAGCCATCTATCCAGCCCCTCTCAGATCATTTTAGAGATTGACTTCCTTTATCCAAAACGGAGCTCACATACAAGAATACACAGACATTTGCTCCTTTTCTTTTTGCTGAGACAAAATCCCCAACACCCCAATATAAAGCAGGAAAGCTAATGTTAGCTTTCAGTTTGTAGGGATCTTAATATAAGCTCAGCTGTCTCCAAGGCAGGGTGGCATGCTAGAGGAACACTGAGAAAGAAAGGCAGCCCATGCTGGGACAAGCAGAAGACACTTTGCAGTCAGCCCCCAGAGCCCCTTCCCCCTTTATCTCATCCACACGACAAGCCTTGTAGGCTGTGCCCCCTACACACCCAGAATCTAAGGCAAACAGTTTAGTTATCAAACACAGCCTTAATCTGAGTATCACACAGCATAATCCAGCTTCATACTCCCATAATCTAACCATCTACCCAGAGCCTCACCTATGAGAGCAAGAGGATTTGGGGAGACATCTACATACAAACCATAGCACTCTAATCGAGTGTGTCTGTTTTAGGCACTAGCAACTAAAGATTCTGATGGCAAATAATTTGAATAGTAAGCACTTATGTTGTTTGACAAATGTGGGATGAACTCGTCGATAATCTAGGCTTTCATTACCAGGAAGAAAACAGCTAAACCTACCCAATGCAACATAGGAGTCTGACACACCCAATAGTTGTTGTACTTCTATTTCTGCCTTCTCAACCTTTAGTTTACTGTCAGCATATATTTACTTCTGTATATGTTGTAGCTCTGGTATGCTGTTATTTCTTTTCTTCAAATTGTCAATTATCTCTATGACAATAATGAAGAAAATCTATTTTATATTTACCCATGTATTCGCAATTTCTGGTGCTTTTCATTCCTTTTGTAGACCCATAGTTCTATCCAATATCATTTTCTCTTTGCCTGAAGGATTTCTTGTAACATTTCTTGTAGTATACATCTCTTGGTGATAAATTCTCTCAGGTTATGTGTTTATGAAGACTTTTATTTCAGCATTGCTTTTGAAATATATTTCATTGCATATAGAAAGCTAAGTAGATTTTTTTCTAGTACTTTGAAGACATTGTTACACTTTTCCCTGACTTGTTTCATTTCTCCAATTTTTGCTTGTTTGTTGCAAAATACCTGGAAAGAAATATAAATTTGACCATTCAAACAACTTTAAACTACAAGCCAGAGGTACTTAAAGTGTGTGATGAAGTATGCTACACCTCTTGTGCAAGTCAACAATGTGTCACTCTAGGACTTCCTCACGACCCCTAACAGACTCCCTGCCCATTGGGCACTCACTTCTCACCCCACCTTTCCCAAAGCCACTGTTTTTCCATAAGGTCCCCCTGGATTTAGCAATTTAGGGTATCGTGGAATCAATCGTATGATTTGGTGTTTTGTAACTCTGCCTTCATTGCTTCAACAAGAAATCTGTCATCTTTATGTCCTTTTTCCTTTGTATGCAAAGTGGATTTCTGAGTAAATTTAGGACTTCCTACTCAGTATTAATTTTAAGAACTTTGATTATTATGTACATTGGCATAATTTTCTTCTCAGAATTCTTTTAGCTTCTTGAACTTGTGGGACTATGGTTTTTATCAAATTTGGTCATTTTTAGATTTATTTGTGTATATCCTATTTTCCTTCCCCATTTTCCCCTTTTTGGCAGTCTGAGCGCATTGACAACGTGAAGTTCCTCACAGTGTTTTATTCACTAGCTTCATATTTTGCTCACTGTGATTCATCTTGTCAAATCTCTATTGCTTTACATGCAAGTTGATTAATTTTTCTGCTATTAATGAAAACTAGTGTATTGTTTCACCTCAGACACTGTAGCTCTTTCAGAGTTAGTTCATTTGGTATCCTTTTCATACCATTCATATCTGTGTTTGACATGAGGGAACTTTCCTCTTTGGCAAGGGCAGGGCTGTGATGCTGGGGCTAGAACACAGAGCTTACAATTGTTGAGCACCTCATCACTGAGCTGTACCCTTAGCTTTGAACACATAAAGTATGATTGCAATTCATTTTAAGCCCTTACTTAATTTGATCAATTATGTTGTTTCTAGGCCAATCCCAATTAATTGAATCTTATAGAAAGCATTGGTGGTAAAATGATAAGCATAGCTGCCTTCCAATTAATTGAATCTTTCCTCATCATAAATTCTATTTTCTGTTTCATTGCATACTTGATAATTTCGATTGGATGGTAGACGTGGATTTTACATTATTGAGTAGTGGGTGTTCTTACATGTTTGTACACAATAATTGGCTTTTTAATAACTCTGAGATATCTGCATTGTCTTGCTGTTGTTTATTTTTTAAGAATTTTAAGGGCCAGCCAAATATCTCAGCAGATTAAAGTGCCTGCAAGCAAGCACAGGAGCTTGGGATTTGATCCCCAGGCCTGCTGAGTGCTGAGACAGTGACTAAGGCTGGGCATGGTGGCACATGCCTTGTAATCCCAGCTCTTGGGAGGCTGTAAACAGGTGGATCACTATGAATCTGATCTAGTAGTGAGACCCTAAACACCCTGTAGACCCTTCCCTAAAATATAAAAAAATAGAATTTCATTACTTTGTGGCATAGTAACTTCTCCAGGTTCCTTCTGTATGTGCATTTCCTGATTTAGTACCAGAATAATCAAATTCTCCAAGGAACCTTAGCTCCTTTTGATGCAGAATGAAATATTAACATATGCTCATTGCTGCTGGGGAATCATTTCTTGTATGTCCACTCAACTGCCAGAGCAAGGAATTATACATCTGTATACAGCATTTTCACTTTAGTTTAGTTTAGTTGTTTAGTTTTTAGCTTAGTTTTTGGTGGAACCAGGAATTGAACTCAGACCATTGCACTTGCCAGGCAAGTGCTTATTTTACTGAGCTGTCTCCCTGGACCCTAGCATTTCCATTTTAAAATCCTCAGAGAGTTTCTCCATGCTTTCCTTCTAGTGATTATAACTAATTTCAATTTTGTGAAAGAAGAGCAAATACTCTTTTAATCTGAGACCATTATATATTTATAATGTATATATAAATATATATATATATAAATATATAAATATATATATACATTATGTATTTTATGGAAGGATCTACAAGGTGTTCAAGGTCTCACTATTAGATCGGATTTGTAATGATCTGCCTGTTTACAGCCTCCCAATAACTAGGATTACATGCTCACGCTATCATGCCCAGTCTCAATTACAGTCTCTGAACTCCCCAGGGGCGGGGCCAGCACAGGAGGCCCAGGGATTGAATCCCTGGCCCTTGAGCTTGCTTTCAGGTGCTTTAATCCACTGAGCTATTTAGCAGGTCCTACTATTTATGTTTAATGTAGTTATTGATATGATTTAATTTAAAAGTGCCATCTTGCTAATTGTTTTCTATTTGTTGTCCCTGATGATTCCAGTTTTTTCCCATTATTCCTGTGAGTATTTTTGTTTTTAAGAATTTTTACAATTCCATTTTATCTCCACTATCAGTTAAATATCTTTTCATTTTATAAAGGCAGCTCTAACACTTACAATAGCAACTTTTATATAACAAATTCTATTTTTCATAGCATTGTGTCACTTAGGGTAAAATGTAAGAAACTCACAAATGAAAAATCCCTTTTTATCCCTCCAATTCTTTGGGATATACTTGCCATGTGTTGTGATTTTTCTATTTATGTTATAAATCTCTTAGCACATCGATGCTATTTTTGCTTTAGGCCAGAGGACTTTCCATAAAAGACGAGATAGTAAATATTTTAGGCTTTGCAGAGCATATGGTGTCTGTTGCATTTTTTTACAATTCCTTAAAATTATCTTAGCTCACAAACACATAAAACATGTCCTGGGCTGGATTTTGCCCACACACAATAGTTTGCCAATCCATGTTTTAGATATTCAATCATCTTTGAAATAGTCTTTTGTAATTATAAAATATCTCATATTTACTCTCCTTTTACCATATCTGTTGCATTTAATTTTTTTGTAGATCCATAAATCCATCTTTTATCACACTCCATATGCATGAAACACTGTTCTTAGTATTTTTTTATCCTGCAGGTCTGTAGTCCATGACTTTTCTTGGGTTTATTTTACATTCTTTCTCTTTTTCCTAACATTTAGAGATATAAGTTTTTTGTTTTCTTGTTTGCATCATTTCTCATGCATTTTCTGTAATTTTACTTTGGTTTCTTTTTTTATTAATTTTATTGAGAAGTAGATAGCAATGAGACAGTTTCAAAAGTGATTAATGTGACAGTTTAAATAATTAATACATTACATATTCTTGTCTTAGTAATTATTCATTGTACAAGAAGCAGACATGATATCCTGTCCAAATACTATTAGTACAAATTTTCTTCTCATTGAATTAAGAGAAAGTAGCTGCATATCTATCCTATTTTCTATATACAAATACAAAATGGTCCTTCCTTGGTATCCCCCTTTTTTGTTGAGTTTAGTTAGAGATGGGTATTCCATTGTCATTTAAATATTGTAGGTGCGTGAATTCAGCAAAATAATCCAATGTAGTCCAGTACTCCATAATAGTAGTGGGTTATCCATATGACTGGCAATGTCAGAAGTTGTTGACTTGAGCTTTTTTACAGCTCAGCATATTAATATGGCTTTACTTTTTATACCTCATTTTATAGTTTTTTGCTGGATTGTTAAGACCAAGATAAAGCAAGACCTATATAATGAGAAATGTAACTTTTGCATCTGATAAGGTCAGTCAAGTCCCCTCAGGATTTATCCCATAACCTTGTACCACAGTTTGCACATCCTTTGTCAGTGTCAGCCATATGGATGGGTCATGGTCATTGCTTGACCAATTTCCTCTCTGTGGAAGCCTGAGAGAATGTTTTCTCTCCATGTGACTCTCCTTAGACACACACTACATCATTGATCAAGTTTCTCTGTGGCCCCATAATCTCCTTGATCAGAATATTTGGCACCCAACTTAGTTCTACAATGTTATAGTACAGTTTCCCCTATGTCCTGAGTCCTCACTGACCTTGAAAGGCTAGGGCCAAAATGTTGGTTGTCCTTGATCCTGAGAAACATCGGCAGGTTTTTGAAAGGAGCAGTTAATGGGTAGGATTCTCACGCTAAGTATATGTGCTGATACCTGTGAACCAAGCGACTGCACTGAAGATAGCAACGTATAATAGAAGGGTCATGCTTGGGATGACTGTCATTCTGGTCTTCTAAATACGTAGTGCTCATTATGACATACCACCAGTTGTTGCCATACTGTCTCTCAAGTAAATGTTTCTTTAAAAACAAAGGGGTAATAAATGAAAAGAAGAGACAAGAAAAAAAGGTCACAGGACTGTCCTACTGCAATGCTGTATGCAATTAGATTTCTACATTTCTGTGTAAATATATGTAATTGTTTATTCATATTTTTAAAATATTTTTTATTTTTTAATTTGTTTTCTAGATATTCTGCAGTGCCTTAAAATTTATTTTTTTATTTTATTTTTATTTTTTAAATATTAACTCTTTTTTTTATTTTTTTAAATTTATTTTTTATTTTATTGAAGTACAAATATCAATCAGACGGTATCAAGACACCTTAACAAGACATATTTGATAAATTCATACATTGCAAACTGTTTTCATAATGTTTTGGTATCGTACAAGGTGCATACATGATATTATATTTACAGATATTATTTTAGCAGATGTTTCTTATCAGTAAATTAAGAGTGTAAAGTCCAACACCCATTCACGTTCAAGGTCCTACAGAAAATTGGAATAGATGGACTCTATCTTAACTTGATAAAAGCCATCTATGAAAACCCAAAAGCTCATATTATCCTAAATGGGGAAAAACTGAAATCTTTTACTCTTAAATCAGGTACAAGACAAGGATGTCCTCTATCACCCCTCCTATTCAATATAGTCTTGGAATCCTTAGCAACAGCCATTAGAAAAGAGGGAGAAATAAAGGGAATAAGAATAGGAAAAGAAAGAAGTTAAATTATCACTATTTGCAGATGACATGATACTTTACTTGGAAGACCCCAAAAATTCCACCAAGAAACTACTAGAACTGATAGGGAAATTCAGTAGCATAGAAGGATACAAAATCAATACGCAGAAGTCAATAGCATTCCTCTATACAGATAACAAACACACTGAAAGGGAAACTACAGAAACAATACCTTTCATAATAGCACCGCGGAAAATGAAATACCTTGGGATTTACTTAACCAAGGAAGTCAAAGATCTTTTCATGGAAAATTACAACACCCTAAGAAAAGAGATTATAGAGGATTTCAGAAAATGGAAAGATATTCCATGCTCCTGGATAGGAAGAACCAACATCGTGAAGATGGCCATACTCCCAAAATTGCTGTACAGATTTAATGCAATCCCTATCAAACTGCCACCAACATACCTCCCGGATATAGAGAAATCAATCCTAAAATTTATTTGGAACCACAAACGACCTAGAATAGCAAAGGCAATCTTGGCCAATCAAGACAAGGCAGGAGGCATCACAATTCCTGATTTGATATTATACTACAAAGCCACTATGATAAAATCAACATGGTATTGGCAACAAAATAGACCTGAGGATCAGTGGAATAGATTAGAAGATGCAGAGGCATCTATGAAAACACTCAGCCATCTTATCTTCGACAAAGGGGCTACACAAGCTCAATGGAAGAAAGATAGCCTGTTTAACAAATGGTGCTAGAAAACATGGCTTTCTACATGCCGAAAAATAAAACATGACCTAGCCCTATCACCATGCACTAAGTTAAAGTCAAAATGGTTTAAAGATCTAAACCTTAAAGCAGAAAGACTCAATCTCTTGGAAGAGAAAGTAGGAGGAACTCTTGAAGACATAGGGGTAGGTAAAGAGTTCATGAACAAACATATATTCGCACGGGAAGCTCTTGAAAGAATCAACAACTGGGATCAACTCTTCTTAAAGAGCTTCTGCATGTCAAAAGAAATTGTCAACAGAGTGAAAAGACAACCCACAAACTTTGAAAAAATCCTAACTAATAA
>PVKA01036558.1:0-21696 GCA_004027165.1 Ctenomys sociabilis
ATTATTGAATCTTTGATATAATTCAGCTACATAAATACCTGTAAATATAATATCATGTATGCACCTTGTACAATACCAAAACGTTATGAAAACAGTTTGCAATGTATTATTTCATTGACTCTGTATGGTTATGGTGTTTTGAAACTGTCTGATTGACATTTGTATTTCAATAAAATAAAACTAAATAAAAAAATAATAATAATTTCATGTATGCACCTTGTACAGTACCAAAACGTTATGAAAACAGTTTGCAATGTATTAATTCATCGACTCTGTATGGTTAAGGTGTCTTGAAACTGTCTGATTGACATTTGTATTTTAATAAAATAAAAATAAATGGAAAATAAATAAATAAATAAATAAATAAATAAATTAGTGTCAACTGAATTTTTTGCCATTTGCAGCTAAATGCATCTCAACTCATAAGCTCCATGGAAAACACTAAGCTAGGCATTAAGAAACAGAAAAATACAAATGTTAGTTGTTTTTCTCCCAGTAGACATTTTCAACCAGCAGAGAGAAACTACATTAATTACCACAAACTAAGTTTGCCGTTTATGATTTATTAGGCATGTGGAAAAATGTGCAGAAGAGGCTTGCTTTGGGGGTGAGGAGTAATCAGCTTCAGACTAAAAGCTGCTCTGCTTTTATAGAACAAATTATAAAACAAGATTCTGAATGACCAAACTGTTCTCAAGTAAGTTAAATTTATTTTAGAACACACTGTGAGAGTTATTTATAAGAATCCAAAAAGACTCAGCACTCGGCAAGGTAATCCCACAGTATCTTGCATCCAATAACAATGATCAGATATTTAAAGAGGAAATAGCATGAGTGTAAGGAAGAAGGTCAATTGCTAGAGGCCAGCTCAGCACAGACACCAACGAAGAGGGCAGCGTGCATGACCACAATGCTAGCCTCAGTGTCCCAAGAATAGCGAAAGACCAGGAAGCACACGGAATGGCTCAGGCTGAGCTTGTGGCAATGAAAGCTGTTCTGTCTGAGATCAAAGGTTAAATAGCCCAGAAGCAAAGATGAGTATACCTGAAAACACATCCCAGAAAGTATTGGAAGCCAAACCAAAGAGCACAAAGATAACAGAGCTAGAGGTGAAGGAGAAGGAAGTAGGGGTGGAGAGAAACCAGAGAGGCAAGATGATCACTGGGGAGTTTGGACTGTTCAAAATTGAGCAATCACAGCCAAAAAAAGCCTTCTCAACTTTTGGAGGCTTGCGGGTTAGTTTAGTTGTTTAAGTGCCTGCTGGGGCACACCCAGTCAGGCACAGGGGACTGAGGTTCAATCCCAAGCTCCCCATGCCTTATCAGACCCTTTCAAGGCAGGCTGCACCATCCAAAGAAAAAATCCTTCTCAAAACTGAACATTCTGATGTGCTTGCAATTTTATTTTGAGAGTAAGACAGAAATGTAAGGAACAACAACCAAAAAAAGACAAACTCCTGAAATGTTCTCTCTCCTCTTCTGCTCTAGCCTTCCACCAAGTCAGGCAGGCCAGCTGTTCTCCCCAGGCTGCAACCCTGAGGAAGGACTTTGTGGGTTTATAGCTGCAACTGTCTTGTCCACGAATCTGTCAGCACTGTGGAGCACCCCTGCCTCATTACAGCCATAACCTGCTAATAGATTTTCCTTGTCTGAGAGAATCTTCTCATCAAGCCTAGACCAAATGAAAATGTGACATAGTGTCACCTACCACGGCACTGGCAAGCAAATGACAGTTAAGACCTAACCCTGACTGTCCAGTATGACCAAAAGGAATGCTCTGGGGAGTGGGGTCCAACGATTAAACCCAAGCCGGGCCCAGTGACTCTACAAAGTGAGTCAGCCCTCCTGTAGGTTACTAGGGTGCTCCTAGTGATTGGACCACGTACGCAGTCCAAACCAGGCCAGAGCTGAGCTCATTCTCAATAGCCAAGAAAATCAGTAACTCGGTCTGATAGAGGCAGGAGGCCTCCACAGAAGGAACTCTTGCTAGGGGAGCACAAACACAAGGAAAGATGGGCAGTGTTACTAATCCTCAGGACGATGCACATCAAGCCACGGTGAGAACCACCACATGCCTGTAGGAAGGGGTCTTGCCAATAAATGTCAAACGATGGTAAGTTTTGGTGAAACTGTGAAGCAGCTGGAACTCTTCCACATGGTCAGGAGGAATATAACATGATGAAATTTCATTGAAGAATTTTGGAAGACTGATATTGAATCTTTGCTAAATGTCTTGTGGAATTCAGCTATGAACCCATCAGGACCTGGGCTTTTCTTTAAAAAAAAAAGAAAAGATATATATATATATATATATATATATATATATATATATATATATATATATATAATGGGCTGGGAAGATTACCCAGTGGTCTAGCACTACCTGGCAAGCACAAGGACAGGAGTTTGATCCCTGGTACCACATGCTGGGCCACACCACACTGGGTGTGGTAGCACATACCTGTAATTCCAGTCCTGGGGAAGCTGAGACAGGAGGATCACTATGAGTCCAAGTGGCATAATGAGGCCCTGTGCCAAATGAATAAATGGATAAATGTTACAAAAATAAAAATGAAATAGTGAAAAATTAAAGTGATGAAGCTACTTCAGAAAACAGTACAGAAATTCTTCAAAACATTAAAACCTAGAAGTAGCATGTTATTTGTGAGCCCCACTTCTGGATTTTGATCCAAAGTAATTTAAATTGGGAGACCAAGACCCCTGTGTTCACTACCATTCCTGGGAGAGAGCCATGATGGCTGGCACAGAGGAAGTCCATCAGGTTATGACTGAGTGAGGAAAGCAGGCCTGTTGGACCCCCTATTCCCTACCTGGGTGTTTTTCTAGAAGAAATAAGAGCATCAAACCACAGTGATATATTTGCACATGTGTTTATAGCAGCACAACTTGTCAAAGCTAAACCATGGAAACCACCCAAATGCCCACCAACTGAAGAATGAATAAAAGAGATGTATCTTTATACAATGGAGTGTTATTCGACTACAAAGAAAGCCAGACTCATGGCTTTCATAGGTAAATGGATGCAGCTAGAGATACACTCATTAGGGAGACAAACCAGACCCCCATGTGTAGACACTGCACTGTCTTCCTAGATAAGAACCTGAGAGAGGAGCTAAAAGATGAGAGGGACAGTAGATACTGTGAAAGGGGAAAGGGTCTACTCAAAGGGAAAGAACAACTGGGGTGAGGGATGAGAGAAAAGAAAGAAGGGAAAAGTATAAAAGAATAAATACAATAGAGCAGATAATTGTGCTGCTGATTTCTGTTGGTCTATTGAAAGGAGCAGTTAATGCTTCATTCTGTTTTCTAGCCTTAATTTTTTATGATTTTTTGACCAAGTTTACATGCTTGTATCTGGTAATCTGATCAATTTGAAGACAACAGTATGCAATAAACCACCAGTGTTGAATTCCTATTATAGTTCATGAAATTCTGCATCATTCCTAGTGTCCTTTTGTTGTTGTTCTGTTTTTTCACTATTTTTTATTCTCTTAAAAAATAAAAATAAATAAATTTCAAAAAGCGGAAAATTCTGCGATGCACAAGAACACAGCTAAAGGTGGAGGATGTTATACTATGAAACAAGCTCATGACCCAAGACAAACACTGCCTACTTCCACTTCTCTGAGGCACCTAAAGCTGACAAAGTCATTGACACGGAGCAGAATGCAAGTTGGCAGGAGCAGAGAGGTCCCAGCTGGACCTAGGACCTAGGACCTAACTGCATCAGATTTCAATTATGCTGACTAAGACGTGCTAAATTAAAATGAGTACAAACTGGGGCCTGGATTCAGCTGCACTGTTTTGCACACTTGACAACTTGTTGAGAAAGTGATTGAGTGCAGAAAGCTCTTGCACAATAAAAACAAAATGGTCCTCTTCTTCATGCTGCGCTTATGAGGCCCACATGGGGAAACGCAGAGACCACAGAGCCAGGAACCCGCTGCCCAGCAGCTGCTCGACGCCCGGGGAGCCCGCGCTCACCCAGCTCTCTTCCAGGCAAGTTGTGAACCTCACCTCACAGCCTCGCTCTGGGGCTGTCCTGTGTGAAGCTCAGACACCGCCTGCTCTGCACAGAGGAGTGCGTCCTCCCTTACGTTTGCACTTGCACTCATTGGCGTGAGTTTCACAGTACCCTCTCTTCCTAGACGACCAGTTTCCTGCAGGAGAGCAAGAGGCTAATTCAGCCTTCTTTCTAGGCCTCCTTGGAATACGTGTGAGGCATGAACTGCTTAGCAAGCTCACGCTGGCTGGAAACGCTCAGCACTTGAACTGGGTGCTCACAGGGAGGGTGGGGACAGAGAGGGTAAGTGAGGCTCCTGCTCGGGGCAGAGGCTGAGTCCGAATGTCCCCGTCCTTCATCCTAAAGACACTGGAAGTTGCTGGCCCCGAGCTGCAGTCTAGAGAAGCGCAGCAGATTAGGACTGGTTTAAAAACTTCCATCAAAATGTAAATATAAGAGAAAGAAGGGTTTATGTCTTCATGGATAAATTCAGGAGAATAACACGCTTTTGTTTGTAATCCTCTAGAGAACTTTTGTAATTGCTTTTTCTGGTTCTTTTCTGCACACTGAATCCTGCAAGGGCACAACGCGATGCCCGGGAGCATTGATCCATCCCTTGGGAAGTCCATTTGCCCAGTTGAAGTACCAGGTAGGTGCCTTTCAGTTATTAGAATGCAAAATAACTGTGCCGTACCAGCCAGCACTTCTGACAGCATTGCAGGACTCGGATATACAGAGTGCGGGCTTTGAAAGTGTCTCCTTTCAAATTGCAAAACACTCAGTTCCATTATTTTGTTCCAAGATTGCACAGGGTAGATGATATGCCATGACTCTGTGAAGTAAAAGAAGAAATATTTTCTACTCTTGTACAAGGAAAACACAGAGCATATTCTGAGGTTCTTCACCACCATGATTCACTGGCAACTTTACTTTATCCTTTACCAAATACAGCAGTAATTAGAGGAAACAATTTGCTCTTCTATTTCCGCATGAGCGTCCTGCTGTCTATGCTCCTTTTCTGTGTATGTGCAGGTGTATATTGGACAATAATTGCCTATATTTACAGAACACAATATAGTGCTTCTATGTTTGTACACACTATGAAACAGGCAGTTGAAGTCAGGTAGAAATATTATAGGCAGTCAGACAGGGCCAGGCCCGCAGGTACACAGTATGAAAGACAAGATACCTCATTACTATAAGAGAGCCAGATGCCCCGCTGTGGGCCAGACCTAAGGACCAAAGATCGAACAAATGCTGACCTCCCTAAAGATACACACCTGGGATTGATCATCCCCTTGAGGAAGCCAGGAAAACTCACTGATCCCACCACTACCATCTCCAGCATAAAGTCTTCTGCATTCACACCTGCTTGCTCTGTGACTTGCTTTCCCATTTGCTCCTGGGCTTAATCAATTTTACCTGAGCAATGGTGCTTGTAATCTCATTGGTTGACCTTAATGATACAGGGAGAAAAACTGACTTCAGGTGGGTGACCTCCAAACGATGTAGGGAACCTCCAAATGACACAGGGAAAAAACTATCTCCGGACCTGTACGAGTTTGTGTTCTCTAAAACCGAAGAATGAATTTTAGGAACAAAAGGAGGTTATAAGCAGAATAGATTTATTGAGGGAAAGAAAGGTCCTGTCCAAGAGAGGGACAGGAGGGGGTTCCCAAGTGGGTGGCTTTCCCAGAAGTTGTCTCTTTCAGGGACTTTTAAAGAGGAAAACCATGCGGTGAGGCGGGTCTAAGGCGGTAAATGTTATACCCTACAAAAGGGGGCTGCCGAGTGCGGGCACTTTTGCCAGGAGATAACACTGCTATACCCTGGCAGAATTGACTCCATCTTGTTGCCTCCTAACTGCACCATGTTCCTGTTCTGTATGCGCCTACCTCCCCCCATTTCCCCTGTTCTGAGAAATACCCCTCCCAACTCCCCCAAATGCCAAGAAATGGCCAACCACAGCATTATGCACATCCTAGTTTCCTGAAGGTAACCAACCACAGTATCCTGGTTTCTGAAAAATGGCCGACCACAAAATTGCGTACAATCCAAGGTTCCCTAAAGTGGCCCTCGGACAGCCCCTCTATTAGGATTGGTTAATGTTGTTCCTTTAAGTGGCCCTCGGGCCGCCCCTTTGTCAAGATTGGCTATTATAGTTCCTCTAATTGGCCCTCGGGCCACCCCTTTATCAAGGTTGGCTTAATTTTGTTCCTCAAAAGACCCCTGACCAATCATAACAGAGATTACCTATAAAATAATGATTGCTATTGGCTTCTGTAATTTGCTTGCTCAAGCCCCAGTTTTGCGGTTTTTGGGTTTAAATGCTGCCCTGTTTTTGTGCTCAAGGCTTCTCTCTGTTTCTTGGACTCAGAGGGTGCTGCTGGGTACCAGCTAAAATAAAGTGCTTCAAATCTTTGGACTTGTCCCATTGTCATTTGATTTTTGAGTTACAACAGTAAAGACATGGGAACTCTCTTAGGTGGACAAGATGTGGGACAAAACTATGATTAACAAATGAGATTACAAGCACCATTGCTCAGGTAAAATTGAATAAACCCGCTACAAATAGGGAAGCAAGTCACATAGCAAGTGGACATGAATATGGGACAGGGTCTCTTCCTGTTCGGGGTTGGACTAGTGACTCAATAGGGCTCTTTCAAGGTGATTGATACCTATTTAGAATATCAATCCCTGATACCCGTCCCTAGGGAAGTATGTAGCTGTGTTTCCTCTTTTGTCTTGGTCTTGAGGTGTGGCCCATAGGGAGTGTCTGTCTCTTCCAAGTTGCAAAGTCACCTTTCCTGCCATCTTGTCTCCGTGAGGGCCTGGCCCTGTCTGACTGCCTAGAATACTTCTATCTAACTCAGCTGCCTACAATAGTTTTGTCCCACCTCATGCCCACCTAAGGGAGTTCCCATGTTCTCCACCTTAGACCCACTTCACATGATTTTACATTATAAAGCTCCCTGGGAAAGACAACTTCTTATTCCTGGGGCAACACACTTGGGACCTCCCTT
The DNA here is from genome assembly GCA_004027165.1 of Ctenomys sociabilis. Taxonomy (NCBI): domain Eukaryota; kingdom Metazoa; phylum Chordata; class Mammalia; order Rodentia; family Ctenomyidae; genus Ctenomys; species Ctenomys sociabilis. The sequence goes on from PVKA01036558.1 coordinate 7,047, forward strand.
CTGTCCCTCTCTCAGACACAAGCTTTCTCTCCCCTAATAAATATTCTGCTCTTAACCTAAATTTGTTCCTAAAATTTATTCTTCAGTTTTAGAGAACACAAACTTGTCCCAAGTACCTTTCAGGTTGAGAGTTTAGAATGACTAAACACTGTCATTTCACATATTTATTGCTTGCATTGAGAAGATTTGAAATTTACTGACAATTTGAATCACATAATGCATTATTATTAGCTCTCCTTACCATGCTTTGCAATCAGTCTTAAGAAATGGACAAATGGCTCAGTGGATTAAAGCACCTGCGAGCAGGCAGAGGCCAGGGGTTGGATCCCCAGGCCTGTCATGTCTGCCCCACCCCTGGAGGCTCACTGAGAGGCAATTGAAACTGGGCATGGTGCTGCGCAAGAAAGAAAGGGAAGGAAGGAAGGAAGGAAGGAAGGAAGGAAGGAAGGAAGGAAGGAAGAAAGAAAGAAAGAAAGAAAGAAAGAAAGAAAGAAAGAAAGAAAGAAAGAAAGAAAGAAAGAAAGAAAGAAAGAAAGAAAGAGAAAAGAAGGAAGGAAGAAAAAGAAAAGTATTTCTCCTGTACAGCTGAATCTTTGGAGCTTTGCTGAGGCTAGCCTGAAGGGTTTCATACCTGTAGAAGACCTATTCCTATGGGGAGGCTTGACTATCTGACCAAAGAACCCTCAGCTTTGTCCAGAGGAGGGAGCTCTGGTTTCTCACAGGTGACACTCACACAGCCTCCTCCAGCACCCTGCACCTGGGCCTCCTGGAGGCAGAGAACTTGCACTTGATTTCCTTTTAACAGCCTCTGGGCACCCAGAGTCAATTAGCAAATGATATTCAGTGGTATTTAGCAGTGTTAACTCCGCTGCACCCTGCAGAGTAGGAAAATAAAAACATTTATGGTTCAGACGGTTGTAAAAGCCTTTCCCTGATTGCCTATCACCAATTCTGCTTAAAATACCCATTCTGTAGTGGAGAATTTTTCCTTTTGGAATGCTAGGATTGAGGCTCACAAAGGGATTCCCTTTGGAAAAGGGAAGCAGAGGTGCAGTTCAGCCTGTCCTGCCACAGGGCTGCAAGAAAAGTCTGTGCCCTGGCTTAATACTTTTCAAGAATTACTATTCAGTTTGTTATGAGTGCATGTTTACAGTACTCACTTTTTTTTTTATCTACAGTGGACAAGAGAAACATGATTATAGGTAATGAAATATATAACTGAAGTTATTGCTTCCACAGAATAAGGCTTTGTGATGTGCTGGAATCTTCTAGGACCTGTAGTTTATATATATTTTGTACATTCACAGACCATAATGGGCTTTCAGTGGAGCCCAGATGTTAAGGTCCTAAGCCTTGAAAAAGAAAAGCTTATTTCAGGGCTGTGGAGATAGCTCAGTGGAATAAGCACTTCCCTAGTGTTGTATCGTATAAAGAGGCCACAGGGTAGAGTCAGTTTTGTCAAGATATAATATTGCTGCGCCCTGGCAGAATGAATTCCATCTTGTTGCCCTTCTAACCTCGCCATGTTCCTGTTCTGCATGCGCCTACCCCTCCCAACTCCTGGGTTCCCAGAAATGGCCAACCACTGTGTTGTGTACATCCTGTTTAGCCATCTAATGGGTCAAACTTCCTCAAACCTTGTTCCCCCAGATGGCCCCCAACCAATTCTGATAAAGGTCATCTATAGAATAATATTTGCTATTGGCTTCTGTAACCTGCTTGTTCAAACCTCCATCTTGTGGTTTTTGGGTTTAAATACTGCCCTGTTTCTACACTCGGGGCCCCTCTCTGTCTCTTGGGCTCAGAGGGTGCCGCTGGGTACCAGCTAAAATAAAGTGCTTCAAATCTTTGGACTTATCCCGTTGTCATTTGATTTTTGAGTTACAACACCTAGCAAGCACAAGGGCCTGAGTTCAATCCCAGGTTCTGCAAAAAAAGAAAAAGGACCGGGACCATGTTCACACCTGGATCTCCAGCAGGTCCTGCAGGTTCGTCCTCAAAGCTGCCTGTCAGATTCTCTTCAGCCAGGGACCTGCCGACTACTGGCTAGCTCCGAAAGTGGAGTGCAGGGGCTAGCTCTGGAAGTGGAGCGCAGGATCCAGAACAAAAGCGAACCAATGCCAGACATGCCCTGGTCCAGGAAATTGGTTCAAAACTGGCAGGGAATGCAGAAAAGCCCATGAGGCAGGCATGCAGGCACCTGCCCCTGCAGCCGCCCTGTGCTGTCCACAGATGGGCCCTTCAGACACTGCTTCCCTTCTCAGCTTCCCAAAAGCTCCTGCAGCCATATTTGCACAGAAAGAGGCTGAAACCTGGAGCAGCTGCCTCTGGCCCAAGGACCCAGAGTCAGGGAGCATCAGGACTTAACCCACTCAGAGCTTTGGACTGGCTCCACACTGCTGTCAACTGATGTGAATATAAATGGACCCACACTTATCAGCCTCTTCTCCAATTTGCCAGTAGGATCGGGGAAAGCATCCAAGAAACTCTGGCAGCAGTGGAGTAGCTGCCTGATTTAAAATAGAAACTTCAGTGAGATATGTGCACGCTTTCATTCCAGGGCAAAGCACTGCCCTGGGCTCCCTGTGGTTTCAGACCACTTCACTGCTCATGGACTGCAGTCTTAATTATGCTGGCTCTGCCCTATCTCTTTAGTTCCAGAACAAGCCACATCTTCAAATCATCTTTGCACCCCATGGTCCCACGAGGACCCTAGCGGTAGACCTGAAAGGTGGTGTGCTTATGTCCAAGCGAGGGCACACGGGTTCAGGTGCTGTCCTGGCTCAGGCTAGTGCAGAGCTGGAAAGGGCTACCCTGTCGGAACAGGAGCAGCTCGGGCACTACCAAGTGGGTCAGGCCTACTGTGGGCTCGGTGCACATTTCCGTCCCTACTGAGTAACCCTCCTGCCACGTCGCGTACCCTTCTCCCCTATCAGCAGCTCCAGCAAAGACCTCTCACTTGCTGATCCTTAGATCTGCTCATGGCTGCTGCAGTGGGAGCAACATGGCCAGGACCTCCCTCTGCAGCATCCAGAAGGCCAGCTTCACAGCCTGGAGGACAAACCCTGCCTTCCTGCTTCTTGTGACCCAAGAAAGAGTGTCCAAGCTGGCACTTTCTTTGTAGGTGCCATACCCAGGGTCAGGACCCTTGGGGTCATGGTGGTCACAGCAGAGACCTGCCTGGATCTGTGGGCCCAGCCAGTGCCAAGCTGTCAGGATACTGACAGACTTTCATTTGCAGGACAAGAATCTGCAGAGTAGGAATGTGCCTCACCCCGGTGGCCTAGAGCAGTCTTGGCCCCATCACAGGCAGTGGCAGTAGATGCATGATTGTGTAAACTCTATGCTCTGCATTTCCTGTGGGACAGTGACATCATGCACCATAACATCATGCATCATAAAAAGGAAGATGTAGCTTTTGAGAGTCCATAAGGCTGCACTCCAGAGTTGTTTTTGCTGAAATATCTTCAGGAAAACACAGCCCACAAGACCCTCCATGAGCAGTCCCCGCCCATCTCACTACTTGCACACTCCCCTCCCTCCCTCTGCCTTAGCCGCTTGACCCCAGCCCATGCACTGCGTGTCACAGGATGCTTACCTGGACTGTGTGCACCACCTGCAGGTCTCTCCCTCAGGTCACAGGAGACAGGATGGCTGCCTTTCTCCAACTGGGTGTTGATTTTCTCACTTATTGGAGATTTTTCCAACCATCTACCTACTCTCCCTTGGCAAAGCATCATGTCCTGTGAGCACTGTTTTATTTTTTCTGAGTACTTATTGCATTAGATTATCTCATATATTTGTGTGTTACTTTACTCATTTTCTGCCTCATCCTCTAAAGAAAAACTCAATAACATACAAACTTCTTTATCTGGGCAACCATTATGCCTTCTGCCATTTAAAAAAAAAAATGCTTAGCAGAGAAAAAATACTTGTAATTTGGCAAAGATGTGTAAGTGAATGGATGGATGGATGGATGAGTGGATGGATGGATGGATGGGTGGATAGATAGATGCATGTATGGATGAATGGATTAATGGATGCTTGGATGCATGGATAGGTGGACAGACAGATGGATGGGTAGATAGACACATGGATGCATAGACGCATGGATGGATAGTTGGATTGGTAGATGGATGGATGCATGGATAGACACATGGATGGATGGATTCATGGATGCATGGGTGCATGGATGGGTTAGTGATTGAATGAATGCTTAGTTGGATGCACAGATGGGTGCATGGGTGGGTGGGTGGCTGCTTGGATAGGTGTATGGAAGCATGGTTTGATGCACGGATAGGTGTATGAATGGCATATAAATAACAGGTATATGAGTTGGTGGGTGTGCTGCCGGACACATACAATACATGAACAGATGAATTAATGGATATATATGTATATGAATGGATTTACAAGTGGGGCTATGGATGGGTGAATAATAGACCTGTTCTTGCGATCAGTAAAACCTTGACCTTAACACAATTGCTTTTAACACCAAACTTTTCTGAACACACTAATGCCAGTCTTCTAGCCATCACTTTTATAGGGAAAATAAAACATCCTTCCCTCTTTCATCCTTCCTAGCCAAACATTTGGAATGAATTGATATGCTGCTAAAAAACAAAGCAAAGACACAAAGCAAACAAATCCTTTTTCCATTGCTCCAGCCCCGTCCTTAACTCTGGGACCATGGTGTGAACTCTGAGTAGCACATCCGGCTGGTGGGAAATGTGCCTCTAAACCTCCCCTCAAAGTTGGCACAGTGCTGCTGCTAAATTCCCAGCACTCTCTGCAGACAACCTTCCAATGCCCATTCTCCTGCAGGCTGTATTCAAATTTCTGGATGAAATGCTCCTGTAAAAACTTAATCCTAGCCGGGCATGGTGGCGCATGCCTGTAATCCCAGCACTCAGGAGGCTGAGGCAGGAGGATTGTTGTGAGTTCAAGACCAGCCTGAGCTACAAAGTGAGCTTAAGGCCAGCCTGAACTGCATAGTGAGACCTTGTCTCAAAAAGACAAAAAAAAAAAAATAATAATAATAATAATAAAAATAAAAAAAATAAAAAACTTAATCTTACATCTTATTTTCTGCATGTCTGCTCTATCTCAGGCCAGATTATCTAGCTCTATCAGCATCAAAATCTTATACAGGACATGTATGTTGTTGTTGCTTAAAACTCTGAATTCACCTGTCACCTCTCCCAAGGGAAGGATGGGACAGTGATGTCCACTGAGCCACAGATAAAAGAACAGAGCAAAAGTAGAGATCAAAAGCAGAGCCTCAGGTCACCTGGAGGTTCTGAGAGTCTGTGACACCTTCTGATGGCAGTTCCAGAGGAATGGAACAATCATGGGTAGATCAGAGGGCACATGGGCACATCCATGTGTGAATATGTGTGAGATGTAGACACACACAGTCCTCTACCATTGAGAAGGAAATGTGTCCCCCAGCCAGGGCTCTCTCACCCAGCAGAATGGGAGGAGGCAAATGGACACTCATCCCAGAAGCATTTGGTGTCAGCCAACTATGCAGCCCTGAATCTACCCTGGCTATCTGCAAAAGGACAGTCCATCACTGTGCCTGACTGCAGACCACCTAGAGCAGGGTCTGTTCTCAGGAAGCCACCTGGACCTCCAGTATTGGGCTGGATTCCTGCCTCTTGGACATCCTCCCTACACTTGCTCCATAGTTATCATCATCTTTAAAAAATATTAAACACGGAAAGAATGAGCCTGTTCCCTGTTTTCTGTTCCAGTGGGTCCTAGGCTGGAAAGAGCGGCAGTGGAGTGGCTCCAGCTTGTTACCTGTCCAGCTAGCTTTTCCCCAGGTCACCCTCTCTGAAGTGGAGTTTCAACAGTCTCTTGGAATTTCTCCACTTTTTCTCTGGACCTGCAAGGACATGGTTTCAACAGTGAATGTGCTTGCTGCTTTCTCTCCTCAGCATGACTCAAAACTCCTGTCACTGCAGATGCAGACAGGGCCTGAGCAAAAAGTTGTTTTCAATGTTGACAAAAATGTGGATTTAGCATGAGCCAGATGGACTAAGTTCAGAGATTCTGAACTTTTTGGCAACATCCAAAATAACATGATCAGGAGCGAGGCAAGCATATGCCTCCTTTTCTCCATCAAGGCTGATCAGAGAATCGCCCTTGGCTGTGTCAACATGGAGAATCCATCACCGTGCCCGACTGCAGACCACCTAGAGCAGGGTCTGGGTGGTACAGGGCTGCAGCATACGTCCTGAGGGCATTTGGCTGTCCTCCACATTCTTTCCAGCTGATTCTGTGCGCAGTGGGACTGTGGTGATGGGAGAGTGGTAGCCTGTGGTTCTCCCGGAGCATCTGTTGCCAGGGTATTTGGACTGCCCACAGAGCTACAGCGTCACAGGAAGGTATTTCTTCTTTTGGTGGCTGTGCATAGCTTTCAGTACCACGTTCTTGGCCTTCACAGCTTTTGCTTTACCTTTGGCTTCAGCTTTAGAGGGGTAGGAGCTTCCTTATTCACTTTCAGTGCTATTTTCTTGGTAAAAAGGACTGAACACTACCTCAACATTCACTCCTCTCAGCCAAAATGCTGCCACTGGCTTTCCACTGCATATTCAAAAGTCTGAAGCAGCTAGAAATCAGCCAAATGTATAACTAGAAAGCCAGCTGCATATCCAGCTGTACTGGTCCTGCTCCAGGTTTCTTCCTTGCCCTTCAGAGCCCTGGCCCAGCCTCCAGAGCTATGCAGCAAGAGCTCAGCCCCTGTCCCCCACGGGTGCCTGCTTTCTCTCCATTGTGGTTGTACGTGCTGTCTTGGTTAGGGTTGAAACATGACTCTCCCTTCTGCCCCCCAAATTGCTCATTCAGTTGAAGTCTTAATCTGGGAAATGGCTAGCTCGTGAAGCTTCTAATTTCCTGCAAGGATTAGTCTGAGGGCGAGTTCAGAGTCACATGGCATTGTTGGGAGGGGATGGAGAGAAGAGGGAGCAGCAGGGGGAGGTCGCAGCCCCTGGCCTAGGCAGCAGCCTGGGCCCTGCACCTGCTCTCCAGTTTTTGCCCTCTGTGCTTCCTGCCTGCCCTGACATGAGCGATTTTCCTCTGCCACATTCTCCACTACGGTGGCTCTGCCTCATCACGGATCTAAATGCAATGGAGCTGGCTGACCACACACCAAATCCTAATTATGCAAAAGTACTGCATATTTATACTAACTGTACTGTTTATACAAACACAGAATGGTGCTTCCATTGTATCAACCCCGTTTTTTTAGTCCTGTTAGAGATGGATATTCTATTGTCATTCAATTATTATAGGTGCTTGAATTCAGTAAAAGAATCCAACACAGTCCAGCAGTACAAAATATTAGTGGGCTATCTGAAGAAGTTGTTGACTAGAGCCATGTACAGCTCAGCATATTATTATGGCTTTATTTTATATACCTCGTTTTTATACTTTTCTGCTTGATGGTGATGAGGTCAGTCAATTCTCCTCAAGTTTTATCCTATAACCCTGTACCTCACTCTGTAGATCTTTTGTCAGTGTCAGCCATGTGGATGAGTCACGGTCATTGCTTGATCAGTTTGCTCTCTGTGAAAGCCTGAGAGAAAGTTTTCTCTCCATGTGACCCTCCTTAGGTACACTATAGATCATCGATCACATTCCTCTGTGGCTCAATAATCTCCTTGATCAGAAAATTTGAGGCACAACTGAGTTCCATATTGTTACAGTACAGGTTCTCCTATGTCCTGAGTCTTCACTGAGCTTGAAAAGCTAGAGCCAAAATGTTGGCTGACCTTGCAACCCTTCCATTATTTGATCTGCAAACTTAGGTTGTTAACTATCCAGAAGAGAAGCTGATTATTACCCTGCAAAATATGCACTTCAGTTGTCCCTAACTATCTGACTAAATTCTTTTTAGTTGTTATACCTTTCTATATGTATTTATTCTTTTGATTTCTTATACTAGGGAGACTACATGTGTGTCTGGTTTATTTCACTTATGAGTATATGTTCATCCACTTCAATATAAATGCTTCAAGTTTGCCATTCTTTATAGCTGAGTAATACTCCATTGTATAAAAATACCATATCTGAGAAGTGTGCATTCATCTCAGATGCCCATTTCTGGATTGGGACTTCAAATTTGAGGGCCCTATGGTATGTTAGTTCTTTATAAATTCTAGAGAGCAGACCTTTGTCTCAGTGCTGATTAATTAAGATTTTTTTGAAATTTGTGGGTTGTCATTTCATATTGTAGATAATTTCTTTTGACGCCAAAAAACATCTCAATAAGTGTTGGTCCAAGTTATTAATTCTTTCAACTGCTTCCCATGCAAATACATGTTTGTTCATAAACTCTTTGCCGAACCTTTCAAGACATACTTTCTCTTCCAGGAGATTGAATGTTTCTCTTTTAATATTTAGATCTTTAATCCATTTTGAGTTTAGCTTAGTGATGGTGATAGACTTGGGTCAAGTTTTAGTTTTCAGCATGTAGAGAGCCAGTTTTTCCAGCACCGTTTGTTAAAGAGGCTATCTTTCTTCCAGTCAGCGTGTTTAGCCTCTTTGTCAAAGATCAGCTGCTGAGTGTGTTCATAGAGGCCTCTGCATCTTCTAATCTATTCCATTGATCCTCAGGTCTATTTCGTTGCCAATACCATGTTGATTTTATCACAGTAGCTTTGTAGTATAATTTCAAGTCAGGAATTGTGATACCTCCTGCCTTGTCTTTGTTAGTCAAGACTGAATTTGCTTTTCTTGCTCTTTTCTGGTTTCAAATAAATTTTAGGGATGATTTCTATAGTCTGGGTGGTATGTCGGTGGCAGTTTGATAGGGATTGCATTAAATCTGTACAACAATTTTGGGACTATGGCCATCTTTACAATGTTGTTTCTTTCCATTCAGGAGCAGGGAATAGCTTTCCATTTTCTGAAATCCTCCATGATCTCTTTTCTTCGGGTACTGTAATTATCCATGAAAAGATTTTTGACTTCTTTGGTTAAGTGAATCCCAAGGTATTTCATTTTCATCTGTGCTATTGTAAATTGTATTATTTCTATAGTTTCCCTCTCAGTGTGCTTGTTATCTGTGTAGAGGAATGCTACTGACTTTTGAGTATTGACTTTGTATCCTGCCATGCTACTGAATTTGTGTATCAATTTTAGTAGCTTCTTGGTGGAGTTTTCGGATCTTCCAAGTAAAGTATCATGTCATCTGCAAATAATGATAATTTAACCTTTTCTTTACCTATTTTTATTCCTTTTATTTCTCCCTCTTGTCTAATGGCTGTTGCTAATGATTCCAAAATTATATTGAATAATAGGGGTAATAGAGGACATCCTTATCTTGTACCAGATCTAAGAGTAAAACATTTCAGTTTTTCCCCATTTAGAATTATATTAACCATTGGGTTGTAATAGAATAGTTGAAATAGAGGCCGTCTATTCCAATTTTCTGTATGATTTTGAATATGAATGAGTGTTGGACTTTGTCAAAAGCCTTTTCTACATCAATTGAGATGATCATGTGGTTTTCAGATTTTGCTCTTTTAATATAGTGTATTATATTTATAGATTTTTGAATATTGAACCATCCTTGCATCCCTGGAATGAATCCTACTTGGTCATGCTGTATGAGCTTCTTCATGAAGTACTGTATTCCATTTCCTAGGATTTTATTGAAGATTTCTGCATCTATGTTCATGAAGGAGATTGGCCTGTAGGTGACTTTCCCTGGTTTTGGAATCAGTATAATACTTGCCTTCAGAGATGATTTTAGGAGGACTGCTATCTTTTCAATTTCATTGAAGAGTTTGAGGAGTGTAGGGATTATATCTTGTATAAATTTTTTGTAGAATTCTGCTGTGAATCCATCAGGACCTTGACTTTTCTTTGTCGGCAGGTTTTTATTATGTTTCATATTTGTTGGCTGTTATAGGTTTATAGAGAGTTTTTATATCTTCTTGATTCAGTTTTGGTAATTTGTACCTTTTGAGGAATCTGTACATTTCTTCTGTGTCTTCTATTCTGTGAGTGTAAAGATTCTTTAGGTAGCTATTAATAATCTTCTGAATTTCCATTGAGTCTGTGATGATTTCACCTTTTTCATTCTTTATTGCTTGTATTTAAATTTTTTCTTTCCTCTTTTTGATGAGGTTAGCTAGGGGCTTATTGATCTAATTTAGTTTTTCAAAGAACCAGCTTTTTGATTCATTGATTATTGAACTGTTTACTTCATCTCAATTGAATTAATTTCTGCTCTAATCTTTATTATTTCTTCCCGTCTTTGGGCTCTGGGTTTGTTTTGCTGTTCCTTTTCTGGATGTTGGAGGTGCAGTATTAGGGTGTTTATTTGTTCCTATTCTGTTTTCCTAATATGTGAGTTCATAGCTATGATTATCCCTCTGAGAACTGCTTTCATGGCATCCCATAAATTCCGATAAATTGTGGTTGAATTTTCATTGAATTGTAGATGTTGTTGAATTTCATCTGTGACCCATTGATTGCTGAGTAGGGTATTGTTCAATTTTCATGTATTTAGCAGGTTTTTCTGGTTTCTTTTGTCATTTGTTTCCAGTTTCATTGCACTGTGTTTGGATAATATGCATGGGATAATTTCTGTTTTCTTGTATATACTTAAGCATGACCTATGGACTAGTATGTGGTCTATTTTAGAAAATGACCCATGTGGAGCTTGAAAAAAATGTGTATTCAACTCTGGTTGTATGGAATACTCTGTATATGTCCACCAGGTCCATTTGTTCCAAGCTCTGGTTCAATTCTGCTACTTCTTTGCTATCATTTTGTCTGGTTGACCTATCTTTTTGAGATAAGGGGGTGTTAAGATCTCCTGTTAAGATTGTTCTCTTGGATATGAGATTTGGCATGTCCATTAAGATTTGTCTCATGTAGTTTGGTGCTCCTGTGTTTGATGCATAAACATTTATGAGTGATACATCTTCCAGTTGAATTTTTCCCCTAACCAATATATAGTCGCCTTCTTTTTTCGTTTGATCCTTCTTGCTTTGATGTTGAGACTGACTGAGAACAGAATTGCTATCCATCCCTGCTTTCTTGTAAGGTGCTGGGGCATGTAGTACTGTTTTACATTCTATGACTTTAAGCCTATGAATGTCTTTTTGAGGTAAGTGTGTTTCTTGTATACAGTATCTTGTTATGTTTTGTTCCAGTTGAATTTTTCCCTTAACCAATACATAGTTGCCTTCTTTTTTCGTTTGATCCTTCTTACTTTGATGTTGAGACTGACTGAGAACAGAATTGCTGTCCCTGCTTTCTTGTAAGGTGCTGGGGCATGTAGTACTGTTTTACATCCTTTGACTTTAAGCCTATGAATGTCTTTTTGAGGTAAGTGTGTTTCTTGTATACAGTATCTTGTTGTATTTTGTTTCCTAATCCACTGTACCGTCTATTTCTCTTAATTAGTGAATTGAGTCCATTTACATTGATGGTTATAATTGCAATGTATTGACTTATTTGTCTTTTTTTTTTTTTTTTTTTTTTGATGGAACCGGGTATTGAACTCAGGCCCTTGCACTTGCCAGGCAAGTGCTTATTGTACTGAACCATCTCCCCTACCCCTGTATTGACTTACGATTGTCATGTTATTTATATGCTGTTGTTTACTCCTTTTTGTCTTGTGTTTAATTGTTTGCCCTATTTAGTGGGTTCCTTCTGTACTCATTCGTGGAGTTCTGATCATTGTGGTCCCTCTCTAAAACATCTTCCAGTAGCCTGTGTAGAGATGGCTTTGTCATCATGAAATTCTTTAGTTGTTCTTTGTCGTGGAAGTATTTCACTTCTCCATCAAACTTGAAAGAGAGTTTTGCAGGGTATAGTAGTCTGGGCTCGAATTTGTTTTCATAGAGGACTTGAAGAACTCTGCTCCATGCTCTCCTTGCCTTAATGGTTTGTGAGAAGAAGTCAGCTATAATTCTTATGTGTTTCCCTTTGAATGTGATTTACTTCTTTTCTCTGGCAGCTTTCAGTATGTTATTCTTGCTTTGGATTTCTGTGATCTTGACTATTATATGTCTCCATGTTTTTAGTTGGGTTGAAGTTATTTGCCATTCTATATGCTTTGGTTACATGAATGTTATATTGTTTCCTCATATTTGAGGAATTTTCTGCTATTACTTCTGCCCATATTCTTTTTATATCATTTGTATTGACTTCTTCTTTCTAATTGTTCATCTTGACATGGTCTTGCAGGTGATGGATTATTTTTTTTCTGTATCCTAGTTGTTTTAAAGAGATCCTTTTTCACCTTTTCACTAGGTACACAAGTATCTTCAAGATCTGAATCTCTGTCTTCGGTTTTACTCAAACCGTTTTGTAGACTCTCAATTGAGATTATAAGTTTTTCTATATCTCTTTGACTTTGCTTCATATGACCTATTTCTTTCCTGTGTTGGTCATTCAAGGAATCTATCATATTTCTAATCTCCTCTTTTTTTTTAATCAATGTCTTCTTTAGAGACCACTATTAATTCTTTTACTACAGAGCTTTTGCAAATCGGGTTTTCCCCATATAGTTCCATATTTGATTCTTTACTGCTGATTCTATGATTTCAGAGATTTCTTTTTTTACTTCAGAAAATATTTCTTCTCTGAGTTCTTTACTTTTCTACTGTCATTCATTTGTTTGCGATGCTGTTAATTCATACGTTTCAGCTGAACTAGTGTTCTCTGCACTTGTTCTGGGTGGGCATCAGTTTTCCCCATGTTTCTGGATTTTATTCATTACTTCAGATGCTATGTATTCAAAAATTTCTTTTTTTAATTTTAGGCATAAATTCTGGCCTGACGTCCTCTATACCTTTCTGCTGTGGTTTCTTTGCTTGGAACTCTGTTAACTCATCCATTTCAGCTGAGCTAGTGTCCTCTGCACTTATCATGGGTGGCCTTGAGACCTGAGATTGCATTTTGTTCCTCATCTTTGTCATTTTATATAGCACTGACCTCTGACCTTTGGTGCAGAGCTTTGGTACAATTATTATCTTATCACATAATGAGATTCGGGTGCCAGTCTATTAAGTTTGAGCTTATCCAGTTAGGCCTGGCCTGGATCTAGCTGTTGTGTTCAGCTCCCTTTTGCTGTAGCCCTTCTGGCACAACTGTGAGCCTGTGGCCCAGGGAGCATTATGGAGTACTGAAGCTCTCCCACACACTCACCGGGCCATGCATGGGAGGATCAGGGGCCAGAAGAGTCACAAAAATTCTCACTCGTTCAGCAGACTTGGGTATATGGGCTCCGGGGAGCTGCAGGAGTCACAGGGGCACAGTAGAGAGTCTCACTCAAGCGGATGCCTGAGTTCTCCTCTCTCTGTCTCTTGCCCATGGTGCGGGGAAACTGAAAGTTCTCCCACACACTCACAGGGCCGGGCTGGGATGAATTAGGGCCGAGATAGTCTCAGAAGTTCTCACTCACTCGGCAGACCTGGAGGCAGGGGCTCAGGGAGTTGCAGGTCCATGGGGGCACAGTAGAGAGTCTCACTCAAGTGGGTAGCTGAGTTCTGCTCTCTGTCTCTTGCCCTTGGAGTGGGGAAACCAGAAGTTTTCCCACACACTCATCGGACCAGGCTCTTTACATATTTATTTGTTTTTTTAAAGCTCCGTTTCGATGAGTTTCAACCGGCTGATAGAACACACTTGCTACTCTGGATCAAAAATATTTACTAAACTGTGTAGCAGATGCTTTATCAAACTACTAAACATATACCTGCAAAGCAAATTTACTTTATATAAAAATTCTACAGTGAAATCTTGACTCTTCAGAGAACTTCCAAGGGGGTTGGTCACTGGACCAGTTCTTTCTGTCGAGTTCACAGCATCCTGGACGGAGTTCCTGCTCCCATCCTTCTCTACGCTTGCTTGCCTGCCATGTGCCTGCTGACTATTCAGTAGAAGAGGCTGTTTCCCCACAGGTATTTCTCTTGGGGTTTATACACATTGCTGTGTAGGAGTCACTGTGTTTAGCTAAGGAAAGAGCTAACCAGAAGCATCTCAGCGCCTGGGATGTACCATCTCCATACTCACCCACTTTTCTCCTAGGACTTCTGGGAAGGGTGTAGCCAAAGGCATTGCTAGGATTACACACCTGGTTCACATCTGTTCTTTCTTTGTTCAATCAAAGCTAAACACTGCAATCTGAATGCGGTGGCTCACAACTATTTACCCAACATTCTGGGAGGCTCAGTCAAGCGGGCTGCAAATTCCAACCCCGATATAAAAACTGAGTATTCAGTGAGATCCTGCCTCAAGATCAAAGACATTTCAAAAGGGCTGAAGGTGTAGCACACTATGAAGGCTCTAGTTTCGAGACCAGTTTTGCAGAATAAATAAGAAAATAAATAAATTCTGAGAAAGATATTTACCATCGACTGAAACTCCAGAAAATCATCAACACTGAACTTATCCTTCTGTCAGCTCACTGAAAACGCCTCCTTCTAAGAGTTTGCCTAATTGCAAAGACTGCGCAAAAGAAAAGTCCTGTCTCTGCAGGGGTGGCGGTTGGGGGTGACAGGATGCTCAGAGCTCTCATAATACTTTATTCTAAAAGTTTGTGTCTAACAAACAATGAAAGTATAGCTGTTCAAAGGGAAAGAACCCATGGGAGGAGGGAAAGGAGAGAAGGGGAGGGGGAGAG